>JAHBCN010016596.1:0-19379 GCA_019359885.1 Listronotus oregonensis
GTATAACACTCTTATTTTTACCCTTTCAACTCTTAAAATTTAATTTTCCTTAAAAACCGTTTTTTTTTTCTTTTTTATGGGATCTAGTAGGTATTTTGGACCGCTAAATCCAAATGTAACGTCAAAAATTATATTAGAGTGGCTCAAGGAAGTTTAAAGGTGTATGGAAGCCCAATACTGTAGAACAAAATTGTCCAGGCGTGCAGGGCCGCGGAATAGGGGGTTGGCCCCGCGGTTTTCGCAATGAATAGTAGGTCAGGCCGGTTCCATAATTCTTTGTTACTATCTATAAAGTTGACATCATCAAATGTAAAATTCAAGCTTTCACTGTTTTTTCAAAAATTGTTGGTTATTAAACGATAATACCATAGAATATTTAAAATATTGTGTAATATTGGATTTTATATCATCTGTAATAATATGGAAAGAAGCCTTCTATTTAAATGGTCGATATTTTTGTAAGTTTTGTATTTTTACCAAAAATCTTTGTAAATAAATAAAAACAAAATTTTAAAAAAATAAATTTCAAACATTGTATGATAGTTTCATGTACTTATTACCAATTTTATAATAAAAGAAGGGCAAGATAGTGTAAATGAGTTTAATCTAATCCTAAGATTGTGGTTGTACAATAAAAAGTAAAATTTTTTTAACTGCTTTTTAGGCATATACCTTTCATTAATAACAAACATTCATGAGACAGAATAACAGTGGTTAAAAATGTTTAGTAACCTTTGGTACCTAGGTATCCACTGTAACAGTATCCGTTAAATATGATATGTCTACAGTATTTTAAGTTTAAAAAGTTGATAATGTAAGTTTAAGAAACCAGAAATCTAATTTTTTCTTAAACAAATACAGAAAAAGCAAAAAGGAACTTTAGCATAAAATTGTACTTTCTTTCATTCAATTAGAGGGACCTGTATATATTAAAATTTGCCTGGTCTGCCCAGTAATTAATTATTTTGATCCTTTAAAAGAATGTACTAAATTATTAAATGAAATAAAAGTACCTAAATGTAAACCTTATTTCTTTTTAATAATCCACAGAAATATACAAACATTGTGAAATCATCTAAAAGATAGTTAAGATTGCCTTACTTTTCTCACTGCTATTTCCTATGAAATTTTCATTATTTTATTATTAAATTTAATTATTATTAATTTTTTCGGTTACCTACCGTTACGTCTCATAAAAGCACCTAATTTAAATATAAGAAATACTTACCTAGAGTAAAAAATGCCGAAGAAAAACCCCCAAAACAATTAAACACAAAGTTATAGTCACAATTTAATAAACACTAATCACTAAAATAAGAAGGTTTTTATTAATTCAAAATATTTCTGCAACCACAAAATATAGGTCTTACACAAACAAAACAATCGGCGCAAAGGGCACAAACCACACGAAAATGACGAATGATGAGACGAGACGGTTGACGATACAGCGCGGATATAGTTTCATACCCCGCGCCTTTCACCAAAACTTTAGACAACCCTAAGACCATTACGGCTCTCATAAAAGTATAATGTGTTGCCTAACTAAAACTGATTTATCAGTGTGTAAGTAAGAAACACATTAAATTATTTCGTGGATTTTTTGCGCAGAATCGCGGGGCCAACTCCGACAGTTATTTTCATACTGGGCTGGACATTTTTTGATTGAATGGGCCATAGCATTGGGCTTCCATACACCTTTAAACTTCCTTGGAGTGGCTTGACATCCTTATTTTTACCCTTTCTACCCTCAAAATATTATTTATTTTAAAAACCGATTTTTTTTATTTTTACGGGATTTATTAGGTACTTCAGGCCACAACGTTTATCAACAAAAAATGATTTTGTATCTATAGATTCCATAAAAGAATGTATGTATGAATGAAACATGTTGAAAGGAAAATAAAAAATTTAGAGATTTGTACATTTTTTTTCTACATTTTTTTTATGACTTGTTTTTAATAGAAAAATTTTTACTTAAATAAAAGTAATTTTATAAATATTAAATAATTTTCAGATGATAAAATAAAAAAAATATATATAAAATGTAACATAATATATGAAATATCTTTAAATAAACTTTTTCATTAAAAAAAGGTCATAAAAAAATCTAGAAAGAAAGAAAAGTTACAAATCTATAAATGTTTTATTTTTCCTTTAAACATGTTTCATTATTTATAACAAATATTAAAATTCCAGAGAATCCTTCATTTTATTTATTTCTAAACTTCATTCTTCAATGGAATCTATTGATGCAAAATCATTTTTTGTTGATAAACGTTGTGGCCTAAAATACCTAATAAGTACCGTAAAACCATAAAAATAAAAAAAAACGGTTTTTAAAATAAATATAATTTTAAGGGTTGAAAGGGTGAAGGATGTCAAGCCCCTCTAATATAATTTTGGACGTTACATTTGGATTTAACGGTCTAAAATACCTACTAGATCCCACAAAAATAAAGGAAAATCGATTTTTAAGGAAAATTAAATTTTAGGGGTTGAATGGGTAAAATAAAGGGTATAACAACCCTCTTACTTAGTTCTTGATGTTAAATTCGGATTTAGCGGATACCTACTAGATTCCATAAAAGAGAAAAAAAAAACGGTTTTTAAGGAACATTAAATTTAAAGGGTTGAAAGGTTAAAATTTTGTAGGTTTTTGAATTCTCTACGAACGGTCTTTTATGAGTAAAGCGATGTAGCCAGTACTTTTTGTTATATTAAAAAAAAACGAAAAAGGTCTTTTTTTTTAATAATGATTGTTTAAAAATTACCTGAAAAAAAATTGGTTGAATTTTTAATTTTAGTAATCTACACAGGTTATTCCAGAAGTCGTGGCGCAGTCAGATATCTCTTAACATTAATTACAAAACTGATTTTTTTTGCTATAATTACTGGACTAATAATATTGGAACTCGGTGCCTGTGGATCAGGGGCATTGTAAATATCTTTGGTTAGTGCGTTGTGATGTGGATATCGTTTTTGCGGGATACTTTAAATTTTATTATAAAATTTTCTATAAAAAATACAAAAAAAGCGTTATATAGACAGAAAGGGTTATTTTAAGCTATTAAAAAATTTGTGTAAGCAGCCTAATATTTACAGTTTGAAGGTTTGAGACAAACATTTATTTTGGCATATTTGTCGTATATAGTACTACTAACAATTTTTAAAAAAATATTTCATATTTTAAATTATTATCACTATGTCTTTAACAAAAAATAAAAGAAAAATTTAGTTTGTTGTATACAAAATATATTTTGATTTGTATGTAGGTAGTTCAAAAAGCACAATAAATTTTTAATCTATGACAAAATATATTGTAAAATAAAATAACTTAAGACAAAATAAAATAGTGTAAAACAAAATAAAATAGTCTAAGACAAAAAAAGTTTCACCTAAAATGATAAAAAAATTAAAAGTTATGACAGCCACACACATTCCGGAAGTTCTTAGAGGAAAAACTGCGCAAACCGGACAGGCGGTCTGCACAGTAAAAAAAAGAGTGTTTCCAAACACACACACGCTCTTGAAATTCTTAAGACCAGGGCTGGTTAGTTTTTCCTCTCAGGATTACCGGAGTGTGTGTGACTGGCGTTACATTATATTAGTGGTGTTTCATTCAGAAAAAAAAAACTTGGATTGCTTTTTTTTAAAGAAATTATAAAATATTTTTGGGGAACATACTTTATAAGGGGGGCCATAAAATGATTGGTAAAAATCACTCGACCTCATTTTTATTTCGAGGGGCATTTTGCGCTATTTTTAACTGCCCTTCAACTTAAGGTGACTTACTCTAAATTTTAAATGGGAAAGAGGGTCGACTGATACCTCATTTTAAAGCTATTCGAATCCTCTTTTCAAAGCTTCCTAGTCTTTTGAATTTGATGCAGTAAAATAATTTTTAAATAAATAACAAGTCAACATTGAAAAAATAATTGTTTAATCATCTTTTAATTTTTTAATGGCCATTTTTTTTGGGGGAAACGTCATTCTTTCTGAGCACTGCTTTCAGTTGTTGGTAAGGGAGGGGGGACGGTTTTAAATAACACGAACATTTACATTCAAAATCTTCGTTCTATTTTACTTACTTACTCTTTAATTTTACAAGTGTTCAAAATGTTGGCCTTCTGCTTCCATGCAGTCATACAGGTTTTGTTTAAAACGGATTCGCACGTTTTGGAGCATTTCAGGTGTAATGTTCCGACATTCATCAATGATCCGTTGACGTAAATAATTTAATTTAAGACTCTGATTGAGTTTTATAAATTTAATTCTTTAACTTATCCCACAGGAAAAAAATCTAACGGGCTTAAATCTGGTGACTTGAAAGCCACTCCACTGGTCCTCTTCGTCCGATCCTTCTGCCAGGAAACGTTTCATTCAAATACTGACGAACAGCAAAAGCATAGTGGGGAGGTGCCCCATCTTGTTGAAATGTCAACTGATTCGCATTGTAACGGTCATTATGTTCAACAATTTCTGTAAATGCGGGATCAACAGTGTCTTCTAACAATTGCAAGTACATTTGTCCTGTTAAAAAAAGGACCAACAACACAATTGCCATTAATTGCAGCCCAGACGTTAAATTGCTCCAGATGTTGAGTGTAAACTTCATGGATTAAGTGCGGGTTTTCGTCAGACCAATACCGACAATTATGACGATTAACAGTCCCATTGACATTAAAAACGAACACTCATCTGAGAAACAAATATTGAACAAGTTCGGGTTATTTATTATCCATTTTGCGAGATAATTAGTATCCCGTAAAATTCTACACGTGTATCAAAGTCATCTTCATTTAATTCTTGCACAAGATGGATTTTATACGGGTGGAATTTATGGTATTTTAAAATTCTTCGAATGCTCGTAGGGCATATGCCAGAAACTGTAGGTAATTGCCTGGTACTTAGCGTAGGATCGATATTGACGTGACCCAAAACAGTAATTTGCATTTCTTCGTTTCCCACTATTCGTTTAGGAGCGATTCGTTTTCGATTTGCCACAGATCCTGTCTCCCTAAACTTGGCTACTAGTTCAATAACGTATTTCCGGTTGACATGCTTATCTGGAGTTAGTTCATTAACTAACTGTGCTGTACTATTAGCGCACCTAACGTTTTTATAATAAAGTTCAATTATTTATCCTCTTTCCGCAGTTGAATAAACCAATTAGAGCAAGAAGTATAAGCCGAAACAATCACAGACAAAATCCTGTGAGATACTAAATTTACATAAATTGAATGTAAAAATTTAAAAGATAAAAACTAACTTGAATTATTTTATAATTTTTTCACAAGCATCGAATTCCATAGCAGAAATAACTGCTAACTTTGGACTGATAAAAATTCTAAACAAAGACACGAAATATTTTTATGATTTTAAAGCGTAGTTAAAATATTTTATTTTATTGAGTAATAAAAAATGACATTTATTGCTTTCTTCTTTTAAGTTGAATAGGGACAGGATTTAAAACAAAATACTTTAAAAAAAAATAGTACTAAAAAAGAAAAACGTTACTTTTTGATTATGGCCGATATGTTTATAAAACGTATTTTCTTGAAAACTACTGCATCAAATTTAAAATACTAGGAAGCGTTGAAAAGAGGATTCGATGATCTTTAAAATGAGGTATCAGTTGATCCTCTTTCCCATTTAAGAGTTTAGGAGTGAAGGTCACCCTCCCTAGGGGGTCGAAGTGACAGGGTTAAAAATAAGCGCAAAATGTGTCCCCCTCGAAATAAAAATCGACGTGTCCGAGCGTTTTTTTCCTACCAACCATAGATACGAGAAATCGACCTTGTTTCGTTTTTATTGGCCCAGCCTGTATATTTAGGTAAATACTTACTTTGCATTTGTAAAAAAATTTAGTAAAAAGCGGCACAAGCATCTTATTTAAAATCTTTGTAGACGTGTATCTACCATCAATAATGCAATACAAACATCTTACTGTTGGAATTTTCTCTTGAGTCAATAAACGGAGCAGCTGCACTACTTCAACTTATATCGGTAAGCAGGCAAAATGTCTTATAAAGTTAATATGAAGGTACACAAAATCATTCATTAGCAGCCTTAATTAATGCATGCTTTTTTTAATAATAAACGGTTAGAGTGTGGACAACTAAAAATACACAAAACAAAACATTAAGTCTATTTATATACTTTTTATTCGAATAGCAGTTATTAAAGCATCTCTCAAGTGGGTTGCTTAAAATACATCAAAAAAATTCAGAAAAATAATAAAATCCACAATTTGATAACAAAACAATCACCGAAAAAATATTGTAACTTACTCAGGCATTAATTGGCCTTTCAATTAATTATGAAAAAGGCTATTAATAGTCCTCATTAATACCCTTGCTTGTGTAATAGCTATTATCATGGCACAAAGAATACAAGGTAGGATCTTGCGCATGACGTTTACGTGATAGCCGGGTTATTACGTAGTAATGTGACTGAAAGGATTTTTTCGCGACATACCGTTTTTAACTACTGGTTGAGAGCACTTATTTCCCCCATCATTTTAACCAACGAACTCAAGTACTAGAATTAACGCAACTCCAGTTTGTAGGCAAGGTGTTTGGTATAGTGATCTGTTTGTTTTTGTCTTGGAAAAACGTAAAAAAATTGCCAAATCTCAAAAACCAAAATCAGGAAGTTACCTTGAAAATGTAATAAAATTATTCAAAAATGTTGGTTTTTGTGTTAATATAGGCAACATCATTTTAAATATTAACATTTATTAATATAACAGTTCCAAGCACCGGTAACAAGGTTGATTTGGACAGCTGCTGCATTCGTTTAATAAAAAATGATAGTAAATCAGGTGTTGTACGGCACTTCGATGTCATTTTATCTATTTCTAGTAGGTTGTATTATTCAATAACACGTTTTGTAAACTGATTTGATAAACAGCAATCGAATTGAGCATCTAAAGTAAATGTCATATCTGTCTGTCACTTTACATAATAAACAAAAATAGTTTTCCGGCTTTAAAAATAATGTTTAACAAAAAAGGATCATCGATTTATAAAAATGTAAATTATGGTGCAATACCATAAACATTTTTTTCTCTAGTTTTGGCCTTACAAACTAAGTTTTTAACCATCTTAAACATTTAAAAAGTTATTATTTCCGGAGTGTTGTGATTCAGTGTGTTTAATCAATGTTGCCGGTGCAGTGTGTTTACAAGAACTATCCCTCCTTGCCCCCCTGAATGTATTTATGCCAAACAAGATTTGTTTACTTTATGTCTATTCAAGAATTCGTTGATTCTAACCGTGCTTAACCCGCATATCCTCGCAAAAACGAAACGGTTTACGTATGTCACGCGTGTGTCAATTTGCCTATTAATCGTTTAATACGCTTTTAAGTTTAAATCCAAATGTAAGGTCTTTAGAGAGTTAAGTAATAAGTCAAAAAGATAAGATAAAAACCAAACTTTCCATTCAATAAGATATTAGCTGTTTCCAAGTCAACTTTAACAAGTAAATGTTTTCCTCTATGATTTAAATATAATTGTACCTATTCATTCATTAGGAAATTAACTAATTAAATAAAAAAATTTGCAATCTAAATAGTCGTTAAACCATAGAAAAAAGACATCACAGGTACCAAAACAATGGAAAAGCCGCGAATCCTCCATTATTTTAATTTGACACTTGACATAACAATTGAAATGACGTAATACTGCCGTCATAACACCTTCTCCTACGTTACCGCTTCTCGCCAAAATTTGTTTTAAATTAAGTTGAAGCCGTATGTTTATAGTGGTTGTTTTATCAATTTGTTTAGCGTTTTACTTTCCTTTTCGGCAGTTTTGTGACTCTTAAACTAGTTGAAGTTTAAGATAATTTGTTATATTAAAAGCCCATATCTTTAAAATAAGCCTAATATTTAAAAATGGCAAAAAATTCACAAAGATTGCAGGCTTTTTATTTAAATTTTGGCACGAAGTCACATTGCTACGTCATTGCGCAAAGCAAACCGATTTTGGATCGCTGGTGATCCTACCTTGTATTCATTGTGCCATGAGCTATTATCATAGTTTAAAGAATATACAATATATGAGTTGCGTCACTCGTGGCGTCTCTCAAAACGCACCCGTCTTATCCCCGCCTGTTCAGTATATTCGTACCAGTCTACGGTGTGAAGCCGACTGATACGCAGTGAGCCAAAACTCGTTTTGCTGTAACCGTGTGCTTTGGTATATCGTGTCCCTAAAAAGTGCAATAAAAATCCTCGAAATTGGTCCTTTATGGCCATGCCAACAGAGTTGAGAACAGTTCAGGTCCGCACTAAGACATCCGCAAATAGAACATCATGAATACTTATATACAGACAGGGGCACCCTACTAGGTATATAGCAATAGACCGGACGAATTTGCGATTACCCTCTAAGCACTGCAGCCGAGGTTCGCGCGACCAACCGGCGCGCTTTCGTTCAATCCTCAGTAACTTTGTAACCACGGACGGGTTGGGATGTCTCCTATTTCATGTTTTTCTTAATTATTTACGCATGTAGGAGATAAAATTTTGCTTTTTTGCTTATCAGAGTTTTTTTAATCAAAACAATAATAAAATAATTGTTTTGATTCTAAGAAAAAAAACATGTTATTCTAAAAAATCCTAACTAAAAACTAAAAAAATTATTCTACATAAAAAAATTAAGTAAAAACAAAAAAAAATCTAAATAAATTAATTAATGAAACAAGTATTCAAACAATCCACCGCCTTCCGCTAAACAATGTCCTAAGCGATCATAGAGATTTCTTCGAACATTGAACATCACAGGTGTAATTGTTTAAAAAACATTGCGAATTTTTACACGCAATTCATCAAGATCCTTACTGAGGCGATCCCTCTTACTAATATCCATGTATCTGGTGTACCTATTGATACTGATAGCGTTTTTAAAAGACTGGTAGATTTGGACACGGGCAAGGGGGCGGGGTTGATGGAATCCCCAATTTTCTAATTAACTGCTTTTAAATTGGCGCTTCCCTTAAGCATTGTCTTTGGTCTGTCTATGGGGACTGGGGTTTTTCCTGGTTTATGGAAAAACAGCAATGGTTACACCGCTTTACAAAAGTGGTGACCGTGCTGATGTTTCTAATTATCGTGGATATCTGGTTTGTGTTGTATCCAAAAGGTCTTCGAATCCATATTGACGGATTACCCATTCTCTTCCTTTAAGGATATAATCGCGCATCACAACACGGTTTTTTTCTGAAAGATCCTGTCAGACTAATTTTTTCTTTACTAACTTTCAAGCTCGCTCTTAAATTCCGGATTGCGGTTGATTCGATTTTTTTATTTTCAAAGGCTTTGAAAAAGGTAAATCCGATATCTTGATTCTAAAACTTGAGCGTTATGGAATTGGTGTTCCCCTGCTGTCCTGGATGGGGCTATCTTGAGCCCGAACCCGATAACCCAAGTTTTTAATCGGAAATTAAGGAGATAAAGTATATTTGGAGTGCCTCAGGGATCTCATCTGGGTCCTTTCCTTTTTCCTTATGTTCATAAATGACTTATGCTCGGTTTTCAAGGACAGCCGATTTCTCCTGTTTGCCGACGACTTAAAGATATTTCGCAAAATAAATTCAGAAACTGATTGCATTCTATTACAAAACGATGTAGATTTTTACATAGTTGGTGTAAACAAAATCAAATGACATTAAACATTTCCAAATGTAACATTATATCCTTTACGCCGAAAGGAAGAATCCAATGCAGCATGGTATTAAATTTTATTGGAGATTTTAAGTTGGGCAGAGTTTCTCTGGTTTCGAGATTTGGGTGTTTTGTTTGATAGCGAACCTACGATTTCACTACAATTTTTTAGGTAGCGTCATTGATAAGGCATTTAGAATGGCAGGGTTTGTTATTGCGAACAGTGTTTTGGGAAAAAATTTTCTATTATGCCACTTTTTGAGAATTTTAAATTATTTGTTTTGGTCCCCTATGTAGATTGTTATATTAAGTTTAAGGGTCAATAAAGTTTTACAATATTACCCCAAGAAAAATAATCTTAGACCCGATCAGGGAGCGAGCGGGCCACGGTTTGTAGCTCTCAATCCTGCAATAAGACGGTTTGAAAAATTATTTAAAAATAAAACAAACGTGTATTATGTGCTGGACAGCCATCTTGTTGAAACCACACTTCCCTTAAATCGGGACCCCCAATCGTCTAATTTCTGAAACCCATTTGCTTTGCAAAAGATCCAAATATTTTTGACCAGTTAAAGTTAATCAATAAAAATATGGCCCAATAACATGTTCCGCATAAATACAGCTCCAGAGATTTACCTTCTAAGGACGCTGAGTTCCCAAAAATTTAAAATACCTTTTTGTAAATTTTCCTGAGACCAATAACGGGTGTGAGTGGGATTTTCCACCATGGAGTGGAAATGTGGACTCATCAGTAAAGACAATGTTTTGAATAAAATCTTCATTTTCATTTGCCTTATTCATCATGTTTTCACAAAACTCCATTCTCTTGATATTTTCCCCCGGGTAAATTTTTGGGGTTTTTTTAAAATTTGTATGAACGATTTTATTTTTTTTTAATATTCTCCTCAACGTTCTTGTCAAATGAACCTCATCCGCAAGCGCACGTGTTGAAAAGTTGGATTTTCATTAATTAATGCCAACAAAATTTAAATTTTTTTCGCTTCTCGTTCCTCATTAACTTCTTGGACGTTTTGTATTTTATGGTTTCTGGGAGAAACGCACCCGTATTTTGGAAATTATTTATAATTCTTGAAATAGTAGTAATTGCAGGGTTTATTAGGATAATTCTCAGCAAATATATTTTTTAACCGCTGTAAAAATTCCCCCATTTAAAACCACTGAACAATTTTAAATTTTCCTCAATTTCATAAATATCCATTTTAGGTTTTAAATGTTAAGGATTTTTTAAAAACACGTGTTTTACTTAAATTCTTTTATCTTGAAAAATACTATAAGTGTTAATGTTTTTTTTTATTGAGATTCTCAATATCATTTTTATATACATTTTTAGATATTTTTTACAGATATCTTTAGGTAATTAAGTGAGTAATTATATGAGGTTATTCAGGCTTCTAATATAGTACTAAGTAAGTGTAAATTTTTGCCCAAAAATGATATTGATAAATTTAAGTCCGTCCATGTTTTGTGATCTATTTAACAGCAAAATTACATAATGATCTGAATTTTTAGTTTAAGTTTTAACATATGTACTGATGTAAAATTGTTTTACCTAAAGTGCCTACTTTTTAAAAATATTGTTTTATGCAATTTATAGCACGTATTCAGGAACATTCATCACCACTAACATCTGCCTTGCAATGAAAATGAAAAAATCAGGGTAGTTTTTCCACTCCCAAATAATCTCCATTAGTAAATCTGATAAAAAAATTTAAAATTCAAAATTTCACCTCAGAAATCGTCTTTCGGGGATTTATGGGGTAAATGATTACGAATCCGCGGTCAAAAATCGTGTGAGGGTGGTTGCACCCTATCAAAACCACCCCTAGTTAAAACAGAAAAGAGGAAAATCCTCTATCGGGGGTTTTCGGGGTTGCTGATTACGAATATGCGGCCAAAAATCATATGAGGGTGGTTGTACCCCATCAAAACCCCCTTAAAGGTTACAGAAATGGGGAAATTTTTAAAAGTTAAAATTTTACCTCAAAAATCCTCTATCGAGGGTTTTTGGGGTCGCTGATTACAAATCCGTGGTCAAAAATCAAGTAAGGGTGGTTGCGCCCCCATTAAAACCACCCCTAGGAGTTACAGAAAAGGAAAAAAAAATACCTTAAAAATCATCCCTCGGGTGTTTTCAGGATCGCTGATTACGAATCCGTAAGGTACAGAAATGGGAAAATTTTGTCTTTTTTTTAAATTAAAGAAAACTTAAAAAACGATTTTATTAGAGTCTTCGCCAATAGTAAAGAGTACAATAACGTCAAATGCGCACAAACCGATATTCACCGAGGCAGCAACACGTGGGTCAGTGCAGTGTGTACTATCCGGACATCGGCATCGGTAGCTTGTTTATATTGATGTGAATCTTGGAACTTTTATGTGTTTTAGTGTGATTTATTAATTGGTGTGACTGTTTGGTGAGTTTCTGTTCCGATGCACCTTCTTCAATTTCATTTTATTTAGAAGTATATTTTACAGTAGATTCTTTGGTAATTGTTTACAAAACGGTTTTCTGCTATTTTAACGCCACCGCCACTGCCATTTAATATCGAAACCTGCTGCAAAGAAAGACGGAGAGACTACTCTCTCGGTTTATTCGCGCAGCCAACGATGACGTCAAAGTATTCTTTACTATTGACAATTACTCTACACTCGTAATTTATTTTTTCAATAATTTAACTACTTTAAAACCAAAATTTGAAATTGAAAGTTTGTGGTAACTAGACTTCGGATTCGTAATCAAAAATTCGAAAACTCCCAAAAGATGATTTCGAGGTAATATTTTTATTTTTAAAAAATTCCCCATTTCTGTAATTTCTAGGGGTGGATTTACTAGGGTGCAACCATCCTGACTTGATTTTTGACCGCGGATTCGTAATCAGCGATGCTGAAAACCCCCAAGATACGATTTCCGAGGTAAAATTGGAAATTTTAAAATTGTCCTCATTTCTATAACTCCTAAGGGTAGAATAAATGGGGGTGCAACCACCCCCACCTGATTTTTGACCCCGAAAACCCCCGAGAGACGATTTCCAAGGTGAAATTTTGAATTTTATTTTTTTTTATCAGGTTTACTATTGGAGATTATTTGAGGGAGGGAAAACTACCCTAATTTTTTTATTTTTTATTGGAAGGCAGATGTTAGTAGTGATGAATGTTCCTGAGGGTCTACTGAATACGTAAAAACAAAAAAAATTAATAGGAGCTTGTTATCAACTTTTCCACATTTTACAGTATTTTCCGGCTTATTTACTGGGCTACTGCTAGTCTGATAGAGCTTTAATGGTTGTTTATTAAGTTTTGTCGTTTGATAAAAGATGGCCCTATTACGTTTGTTGTTTCGTTTTCCTAAAAATGAAATAGATAAGGTTTAAATTTGATCCTATTGAAACAAAAATTTGTTCGTTGCAATCAAAATAACCTAAGCTAACTATTTATCACCATAGTAGTGTAGTAGAAAATAAATTAATAGTGAAACTGAAACCCAGTGATGGTAACCCAACAATTTTTTTGTTTTTAGGCAAGCTCTGCAGTTGACTTAATTTATTCCTGTATCTATTTAGTAATAATTATATCAAATTTGTTAGTAATGACATGGAATGCAAACGAAATAATTAGACAAGTAAGTAAAAGAAAATGGAAAAAACAGAAATTATGGTTCAATAATATATTTTTTCAGAGCGGTAACATTGCAAATGTGTTTAAAAACTGGATGGATCAAAAACCCCCAAAAAAAATAATTTTCAATAATCCCCCGCAAAAAAGGCCATTACCCCAATTGGGGCCTTTGGATCAATGAAATAGAAGCGTTTTTAAAAAAGGTCATTTTTAAATTTTTAAAAAACCGTTAATAATCCCCCAAAAAATTTATGTAAAAAAAAGTTCCACCAAAAATTTTGACCTCTTAAATTTTAAGATCAAAATTAAAAAATTTCTTTTTACTATTTTTTTTTAAAAAAAATTTTAAATCCCCCCTTTTTTCTTGAATACATACTTGGGAA
Organism: Listronotus oregonensis; assembly: GCA_019359885.1. Lineage (NCBI taxonomy): Eukaryota > Metazoa > Arthropoda > Insecta > Coleoptera > Curculionidae > Listronotus > Listronotus oregonensis. The sequence continues at coordinate 13,689 of JAHBCN010016596.1, forward strand.
TTTTTTTAAAGTATATCGTTATGGTTTTGACGGCCATCCCCAAAAACCCCCTTTTAAAATTTTTTCCTATTGTTATTGGGAAACCCATTTGTTCAAAAGGGGAAAAGGGTGGGCCAGGTTTTTCTTGAGTATTAACCATTAGGCATATAAATATTTTGGCTAATTTTTAGTGGCAGGGAATCCTTTTTACTGTGGTTTCAAAAAGTTGTTTTACAAATTAACTTGTGCGTCAAATTTTTGTCATTAATGCAAAACGGTTGTGAAAAATGTGTATGAAATTTAATAAAGGGGTTTTTAAACAAGAAGTTTAAAAAAAAACCTGTTACTTAAAAACCCCAATATCATCGAAAAGGGGATATTATTATTAGTAAAATTAACAAAAAAAAAACGTAGTGATTTTCAATCTCACCTTAACAATAGTGATCAGGACCTAATAAAAAAAATATTTGTCTTTTAAGCATTTTTCCTCCCTTTGGGATAAACTGAAAAAAAGGGAAAGACGAAACAAATTTAATTTTAGCCTCCACCCTCCATAGAGTTGTTTGTAAAATGGGATTTAAAACCGCAAAATAGACAAAAGACAAGTAGTAAAAGATATAGGTTGGAAAACAGATCCATAATTTACCTTGATGAAACATGGCTCGATACACACGACACATACCCAAAAGGGATGGGTTAATTCCTAAACTGCAGACGAAAGCACTTTCAAAAAAAGGGAAAAACGCATTACCATAATACACGCTGGTTCAGAAGACGGATTTGCCCAAAAACCTTTGTTCCTCAAACAATTTTAAAGGGATTCTAGTTTGGGATTATCAAGGATACGTGCAGAATTTTTTTAAAAAATGGTTTTAAAATTATTTTTAAAAATATTCCCAACAGTGTTATTGTCAGGATAAAGCTACCCAGCCTTGCTACACAAAGCACCACTTATCAAGTTAAAAACTGAAACCCGGGGAAATTTATTGAAAATGATATTTTTTTTAAAACAGTTAAAAAAAAATCCTAAATTCATATGCAATTAAAAAAATATTTTGTGATAATTTTTTGAACAGGTCATACTGTCTTACCCCCCGTACATGTTTAACCCCAAACATTTTGGAACCGAAAAAAAAAAACAGAGCAGAAAATTTAACACCTATTTTAATCCCAGTGTTAAAAATTTGAAAAAAAAAGTAATTACTAACATACCAGTTGAGAGCGGGAAAAATTCAATACAGAATAAAAAAAATTAATATACATTATCAAATTAGGACTTTTACATTTCTATCCAAAACAACAAAAACCTATTGTAATTAATCTCAATGATGTGAAACAAATTGATTTAGATATTTAGTTTAAAAATTTTTAAATTGTATTGATAATGAGTTAAAAATTTAAATTTAAAAATTTTCTTTGATTATACTTACCTAAATAAACAAAAACTTTTTTATTATTAAAGTCCGCCCAAAAGTTTTTTAAACCTACCGATCGCAGTTTTATTGTGGCGGCAGGTATAATCCTAAATGAAGGCAAGAGCTAACACGGTATTTTGGACAGACTAAATTTTTTAAATTTTTTTTTGTTTCAGCCATAAAGGGGCCCCCATAAATCTAACTTAGTTCCAGAATCGAAAATTTAAGAACAATTTCCTAAATTTAAATGTATTAATTTTATAAAATTATTTGTAACCATTTCACTAAGATTGCCAAAATTTAAAAAAAACCATAAAAGTAAAAAGAAAATTTTTTTTTTAAATTTTTTAAACTAATCCAAAAAACATGCAAATTGGAAAAAAATTTAAAAGTTAATACGGCTAAAAATGTTTTAATAATGAAGACATTTAAAAACATATTTTTAATACTATTGAAAAAAATTAATAGTGGATAATATTCAAAAATTGCTCTAACACTATTTGATTTAAACTATTGTAAAACTGGAAAAACCCTATCTGTGACAAAGGGGTCGGAAGGGGAAGGAAGTTTAAACCAAACATGGCGTACTTTTTCAAAAAAGACAGCGGCGTGCGGTTTTCCAAAATTGGAATATTTTTAATTTTTTAAAATTTTAAAATGGGGAAATCATTTTTTTTAAAAAATATTTTTAAATTTTTCTCACCAAAAATAAACTTTAAAAATAAAAATTTTTAAAAAAGGGGAAAAAAAATAGAAAATTCTTAACTTTTTTTTTTTTTGTTTACCCTAAGATAGGCATTTTTTTTTGGAAAAATAAAAAGGAAAGTGTTCTACTTCCCTTTGATTTTTAAATTTAATTTTTGAAAATGAAAAAAATTTAAAAAGAAAAAAACAAGAAAGCATTACATTACTATAATGTTAAACATTATCCCCATGTCCGTCCAAAAAAAAATTTTTTCCCTTTCGGCGATATTTTTTTTTTATGTATATTTTTTAATTTAAAAAAATTGGACCTCCATTAATTTTTTTATTTTGAAAAAAAAAAAACATTTTTTTAGTAAGCCCAAGTTTCCCCCGAATATAAAATTTAAATCTTTTAATTTTTGCAACTTTTTTCTTTTTGGGAAACTTTAATTTTGATAAAAACCCTTTTTTTATATGTCTTATCCAAAATAAAAAATTTTTTTTCTTCTAGACAAGAAAAAGGGGGTTTTTTTTTAGGGGCGGGAAAAATTTGATTTTTTTTTCCCAAACCTTCCTTATCTTTTTTTTAATTTTTCGACATTTACGGAACCCGGTGTAAAGAATCCCATCAAACTTAATTGGGGGTTTTTAAAAATTGCTTTTCTTCATGAAACCCCAAAAAAATTAAAAAAATCAAATGGAAAAAAATTTTTAAAATAGCTTTATTTTTTAAAAAGCTGTATGTTTATTTGTTATAACAGTGTTAGTTCTGAAATAAAAGCGTTTCTCATCTTTATTTGTACAAGGGGGTTCCTAATCATCGGGCTTTTCCCCCTTTCTTTGTTACTTCAACAGTTATAAAAAATACTTTTTCTATTTTTGATAAAAATTTAAAAAACGAAAAAGACCCCTTCGTAAAAAAATTAAAAAGATGTTTCAATTTGGCCCCAAAAATTATAAAAATTTTTTTTTCGTATATTTAATGTTTTTAAAAAAAATAAAAAAAAAAATTACTGTTTTTAAGATTATTATTCCCCATAAACATTTGCATTTTTTTTTTTTTTTTCCATGTAGTGTTTTCCCCAATAAATTTTTTCTTTTAAAAAAAAAAGTAAATTTTTAAACCCCCATTTAAAAAAAAAATTTAAAAACTAAAAAATGTATATACAAGGTAAAAAAACCAAAAAAAAACAAAAAAAAAAAAAATTACACAAAAACCAAATTTAAACTTAAAAAAAAAGGGTTAAAACCCCCTTTTTACCTCCGACACTGAATGTTTAAATATTCGACATTCCAAGGGAAAAACCCCAAAAAAAAGGCAAACACTTCCAATCACAAAGAAAAAACCCCCCCTTTAAACAAAACATTAAAAACTTCCCCCCGGTTCTTTTTACTTCGAACCCGGAAACGGGAAAAACCTTTTTTTTGTTTTTTGGGGGATTTAGAAAAAAAACGATAAGGTCTTTGGAAAATAATTCCCCAATATAAATAATTTTTCCCCTTTAAAAAAATAGATATTAAAAAAAAAATTAAAGTATATAAAAACCCAAAAATTTTTAAATTTTTAGTTTTTTTTAATATTTTATTTTTTTATTTGAAAAAATTTTTTTTTTTTTAAAAATTTCTTTTTTAGTTTTTAAAAATAAAATATTTTTCTTTCTTGTAGTTAAATTTTTGGACACAAAATACTTTCCCCTTCGAAATAGTTTAAATTCCTTTCGCTGCTACATTTTAAGTTTGTCAGACTATAGTCTAGTCAAAAAGGGGGCGCATTTAGGGGGGGCGAGAGGGGCGTTTTTGTTGGGGGGTGCAAAATCGGCTACGTTTTTTTTTTCCCTCAGTTTCAAAAGGGTCATATTATTATTTTTTTTGGAAAAAATTAATAAAATAAAAAAATTTAAAAAAAAGAACAATTTTATAACAAATATTTAACCTATATACTTGATTTATTTTTTTTTTTATATTAAGACTAAAAAAATTGATAAATTATTAATAAAATATAAATTTATCCTGATACCTACAGCAAAAAAAATTTTGAATTTTTTTAAAACTCAAGTTGGGGTAAATATTTTTTAAAATTTAAATTAAGGTTTTTTTTTTTTTTTAAATTTTTTTTTTTTTTAAATAAAAATATATATATATATATATATATATATATATATATATATATATATATATATATATATATATATATCTTTCTTTGAGCCATCTCCCTTATAACTGTAAAAAACTGTACAACAATTTTAGCCCAGGTTTTAAACCCCCCCCTGTTAAATTAATTAAAGAAGAAAAAAATTTCTCACTGGGGGTGCTTTTTTTTCCGTAGAAGAGTTTTTAAAAAACCCCCGCCCCTTTTTATTGATTCTTCTTAACTATGTCCTTTTTTTGGTTTATATGTAAGCATAAATTCCCTTGGTATTGTTTTTCAGTGTACAGAAATTTTAGGGGGTCTGGTTAATTTTATGTTTTTTTTTTATTTTTTTTTATTAAACTTAACTTTTTTTTTTTTTGTGTTTTTGTATGTAAAATTTTTTTATTGACTTTGTATTTTATTATATACTATACAACAACCTTATTATTTGTATGAATATGTAAATTTTTTTGACGAACCCATTCTAAAAGTACCCCAAAAAAGGGAATAAAAATATTCTTTTTATTCTAATACAGAAATACAATGCTACTAGATATATTAAAAAAATACCATTTACGTAAAAACCTAGGTTAATTTAGGATAGTACACTAGTTACAATTTAAGACCATTAAAATATTTTATTTTAAAAAATTGTTTTATTTTAATTTTAAAAAATTAAACACAAATAAAAAAACCATTTTTGTTTCTGTTTTTAAATTTTTGTTTTTCTTAGAATTATTATTTTAAGAAAAAAAATTTTTTTTTTTTTATTAAAGTATTTTAAAATTTTTTAACCCTTTAAAAACAAAAAAATTTTAAAAAAAATTGCGTAGTTAACTACGGGAATCACTCCAAAAAAACCCCCAAAAAAAAAACATTATTTCCAAATCAAGCAACACTACAAAAAATCAGAAGAAGAAGCCGAAATAAAAGACCCAAAAGGTAGCCCGTGTCCTGAACTAGTAAACCCCCCAAAACCCAATGAAAAGATCGGGGAAAAAAAGCCCCGAACAACCCCAAAAAAAATCAGACCATCACCTACTTTTTGCAGATAAAAGGGGAAAAAACAGTTGTTATGAATGAAGACTACAAAAACAAGATGGCGAAACCCTTTAGGACAAACATATAAAAAAAAGGGTAGGGATCCAAAACTTTTCTCGAAAAAAAAAACCCAAAAACAAGATCAAAAGGCAAACCTTACATTTTTAAAGGGCGTACCAAAAAAAATCCAGAGATACCCCAAACTATACGGTCTACCAAAGATTCATAAAGAAGGAGCCCGATAAGAATATGTGCAGGATTTTCCCCCCCCAACAACTTGAAAAATACCCCAAATTATGCAACAAGCGAGTGAAACTGCAGACCCTTTTTTTAAAAAACCCGGGGGACCTAGCAGCATCCCCCAGGAAATTAAACGGGGAAAAAAATCCTTTTAATCTGGATTTAAAAATTTTTATCCAACATACCGCGATGAGGCCTTAG
>JAHBCN010016597.1:0-19244 GCA_019359885.1 Listronotus oregonensis
AAAAAAAAAAATCTTAATTGTAAAAATTTTCTGTTACCCCTGAATTTTAAAAAGGGAACCATTTTGGAGACCTATGTTTATATAGTTTTTTTGTCTTTTTTTTGGCCAAAAATATTTTATTAAGTATAAAAAAACATTGTTTAAAACCGCTACATCATTTTTTTCTTTTAATACTGAATACTGTATTGACATTATTTAAAAAAGTACTTTTTTTCTGCTAACAGTTTAAAAAAAAAATAAAATTTTTTATTACTAACTGACATAACTATTCAAATTGTATTTTTATATTCATTTTCAAAAAAAAAAAATTATAGCAACTAAATCCGGTCTAAACCGTAATTTAAAAAAAAAAATTGGGGAATTTTTTTACAACATATTATATTGTTAAGCACCATTGTGTATTCATCAAACCAATTTAGACAAAAAACCCCCCCAAAAACCCTATTTTTAATTCCTTTTTTTTCCTCATATTTAGAAACAATTACATTAATTTTTTTTAAAAAATTCCAGAAAATGCGGTCGATTACAAAAAAGAAAATTGGGCTTCATACTATGAATTGAAATTTTACCAGCATTACACAAACACTTCTTAAGAACCTTCCCCAAAAAAATAGCTCTTATAGTCCGAATAAAAAAATTAAAAATTATTAAAAGGAAAAAATTTGTTTGGCATTGAAAAAATTTCCCCCAAAAAAAATAAAAAGGGGAATATAAATTGTATTAAAATTTTTTTTTATAAAGTAATTAATTATTCAAAAAAAAATTTTTTTTTTTTAAAAAGGCCCAAATACTGTTTTAACAAATAAAGTAAAGACAATTTCCCATCATTTAACAAGCTCCCCAAATATTTTTTTGGATCCGGGGTATTCTATAACATACTCTACGGAAAAAGTACCTAATGGTTATTTGTATGGTACATTCCACAATAATTCTTGATTTCTCGACCGCACTAAAATTTAAATGACAACCCTTAGTGGAAACCCCCGCCATGAATAATTTTGCCAAAAAATATCTATTGTGGGGCACCCCCACCCGAAAAGGACGGGCCCCCCTTTTTTCCCTACTTATACCAATGGTTTAGCTAGGATGCTCAATAACACTAGGGTTCTTCCCCGGGGGAAATCGTTGGGCTTTGTTCCCGGGAAATCAAGCTAAAAAACCCCGAGAACTCGAGAAATCATATTTGAGTCTATGAAATTAAAAAAAAAAAATTTTTGCGTTTGCCGTTTTTTTAAAAAACGGCCGGGGGCAACACTTACAAGCGCAGTGGCCCCCTTTGATCTTGCCGCCCCGGCCCAAACCCCTTTTAACGTTCCTTTATAAAAAATTAAATAATATAATCCCCCCAGTAATCCCAAACCCAAAAGGAAATTATTGTGTAGTTAATTTCTTAACAAATTTTGTAAATTTTCCCCCTAACGACATCTTGTGACCGGTTTCGATCTATATCAGATCTCATCAAAAAAACTAGAAAAGGTAAAAATCTCAAAAAACCCCCTAATACCTTTTCCCCAGTACGATTGAAAAAAAAGGGAATGGGTAACAGACAAAAACCCTTTTCTACTGCCAAAAAGGGCGAAAAAAAATACTCCTCTCAACTTACGGTGCCCCCAGATTGGGGACTGAAATAATTTTAAAAACTTTGGGGAAATGTTTAATACTTGTACGGACTGTTAACAATAGTGTAGTTAATTTCTTAACTAACTTTGAGAGTTTTCCCCCTAACGACTTTTTTGTTCCCCGGTTTCGATCTATATCAGATCTCATAAAAAAAATAGAAAAGGTAAAAATCTTTTAAAAACCCTAATACCTTATTCAGTACGCTTTAAAAACACATGAATGGGGTCAGACGACAACGTATTTGGGTTTTTTTAAAGAACCGGGGTTTGAATCAAATAGTAAACCCCGTCGGAAAACCTTGGGGGAGTTTACAAATTGGGGTTAAAATTAACCCTATTTCAGCCTTAAAATTTAAAAATGTTTTTTCACCTTAGTAGCCAGGGCCTGGGAAATTTCGTTTTAAAATTACCCTTCATTAAATTTCCTTTTTGGGGGTTTTTTTCCTACAATGGGAAAAAAGGGAATTTTTTAATATCAAAAGGGGAAATTTTTAACGGATTGTTTTCAGTTCAATTTATAAATTTCAGTTTTATAATTTTTTTAAAATTTAAAAGGACTACTTTCAAGTACCTAAAAACCCCTTTTACCCTAGGTTATGGTTTGACCATTGTATCTTTTCAAAAATTGCTTTTTTGTTGCGCTGATTAATCTAATGGGTTAATTCGTGGATCGGGTTTTGGGGTTTACAGACCAAAACCCAAAAGCATTTTCTGCATGTTTTTGCCCCCTTTTTATTTTTTTTGGGTTTTTGCCCACAAAAAAATAAGGAAAAAAGAAATGTCAAGTTCCCCGTTTTGTTGTCCCACAGTAATACCGAGACTGAGCAGTATTTTCAGTCTTCCGACGTTAAAAATAAAAAAAGAAATTAATTATTCAGTGAGGCATTAAAAAACAGTGTGTTTTTTAAATTGTCTTTCCAAAAGAAAACTGCTGCCAAAATTATTCATTAATTGAAAAGCATTTAAAAACTTATGAAAAAAAGGAAAAAAACCTTTTAAAAAAAGGGGGTTTAAAGTTTTTTTTTTGAAACTTTTATTTTTTTTAATTTTTTGCCTTTTTTATTCCATTGTTACCATGAGATTTTTTTTTATGTATTTTTAAACTTTTCTGACAATAAAACATTTCGTAAATTATTTTTTTAAATTTTAAATTTTATCTAGGGAATTCTAGGGTTTTTCACAGATAAATTGAATTTTCAGCGAGCTTGGTTGGGAAACTGTAATAAAACACTTTCATTAGTGTTTCGACTCTAGCTGAGTTCAGAAGGTTTTTTAAACTGTATTTAAAACAATTTTAAATTTCTCGACAACCCCCAAAACCCGGGGAAAATTGCCTCGAGGGGAAATTTAAAACCCCCGAAAAATTATAAGCTCGGGGGAAACATGAACCCCCCAAAAAAACACACGAAAATACCTTGAATACCTTGACAAACTCCCCAAAGCTGATGAACTAAGATGAAAAAAAATCTGTTATATTGAACCCCCTGAATTTGCCTTTAACCTACATGTTTCCAAAGTTTGTACAATAATAAATGAAGGAAATTTTTTAATCCGGACCTACATGCGGGGGCCCAAAGTTTATTAGGTTTTTTTAACTAACACAAGCAGGTATAACGAGAAATAAACAATTTTGTGGAATGTACTGTACGGGCGCATTCAAAAAAGGCTTTTTTCAATTTAAGTAACAACAGAATTAATTTAATTTTCGTCTAAAATATTAAAATATCTTTTGTTTTATTTTGGGTTTTTTTTTTTTTAATAAGGTTTTAAGTTTTTTTGCCCCAAAAATTTAAAATACACCAAAAAGGACATTTTAAGCATTTGTGAAACGGGTAATTATTTTATACTTTTTTTATAATAAGAATTAAAAAAAATTTGGGGGTTTATTTTCTTTAAAGTAAATAAAATGCGGGGGGAATTTTTTTTTAAAAAAAATTTAAATTTTGGCGGCTCCCCCGCGTTTTTAAAATTTTTGGGGGAAAAAATTTTTAAAATTTCTCTATATTGTTCTAAAAGGAATTATTCACTAAATATATCAATGTGGTCTATTAATTTTGAAGGGGGAAAATTCTTTATATGTATTTTTAAAAAAAAAATTTTTTTTTTTTTAAAAAATTTTTTACATAATGCGAAACTATATTAGCAGTATTTGGGTTTTTTTTTAAAAAGTCAATAAAAAGGGGTTAAATTTAAAAAATGAAAATTGCTTAAAAATAAACACTTTTTTAAAAAAAAATATAACAAAATGTTAAATAAAAATGTTTTTTAGAAAAAAAAGTTATTCTCAAATTCCAAGTCATAGTCTTTTTTTAATTTTTTTTTGGAAAAAATTTTTGAATTACCCCTGAATGATACATTTTTTATTATTCTGGGGAAATTTTTTTTTAAACTAATTACAACCAAACCATACCCCCTTTTTCAAATTACCCCCCTATTTATGAAATTTAACTAACTTTATATTTTTTATAGCGAACAAGCTCAAAATTTAACAAATTATTTTTAAAGGCAAATAATTTAATTAAAAAATTTTCTGTCAAAAAAAAGACTCATTTAACGTTTTTTTTTTTAAAATTTCCCCCCAGAATGTGTAGAACAGTGTTCAGTACTATTTTTTCAAAAATTTAAAAAAAAAAATTATTTTAAATGGGTTTTATTATATGGAAATTAAACGGGCCCCAAAAAAATTGTTTTAATGGGGGGTGTCGGGACTAAGATTTGGGGGGGTATTTTTTTTCAAATAAAAAGTAAAAATTGGGGTCAAACAGAAAAAATAAAAAAAAAACAAAAAACCGATAAATTTTTTTACCGGCAGAAACCTACTACCACGGAATGTTTGGCCCCATGACTATACAAACTATAAGAGATACAAAAAATTACATAAAACAAAAAATGGAGTTTTTTTAAAAGGTCTATAAAAAAGTTATATAAACATTTGATAAGATAAATAGTAAAGGAATATAAATAATAATGAATTTTAAAAAAAAATTTCCCGTTTGAAATTTTTTTTTTATTAATGTGGTTTTTTTTTTTTCTTTATTTATAAATCATTTATTTTTTAATTTGAATCCCAAATTATTAAAAATTTCAAAAAAAAATCCCAAAAAAATTTTTTTAATTTTTTCCAGGTGCCTTAAAAAATCATAACAATTCTTTTTTTTATTATAATAAAAAAAAAATTGCATTTAGACAAAAAGGTTATAAATTAAATTAAAAAATCTTGAAAAAACATAGTTTATGCCCCAAAAAAGTTTCATGTATCTTTTTATTTTTTTAAAATATTGACGTTTTAACTTTTTTTAATTTTTAATATCTTACAAACTATAAGAGATAAAAAAAATACATGAAACAAAAAATAGATTTTTTTTAAAATTTTCTATAAAAAAGTTATATAAACATTTTTGATAAGATAGATAATAAAGGAGATATAAATGAAAATGTGGTTTTTTTTATTATAACTCGAAAAAAAATTTTTCTTTTAACAAAGGGTTATATAACTTAAATTAAAGGCCTTGTTAAAATACATAGTTTATGTTCTATAAAGTTTATAGTTGTTAAGATATTGACTTTTTTAATTTTTTTTTTAAACATTAAGATCTGAAATTACGCCTTTTTCGTTTTTTTTCTGTTTGACCCTAATTTTTTATTTTTAGTTCTAGTAAGGAAAAAAAAAAACTCTAGAAAATTTAGTCCCGCTCCCCAGAACATACCATTTTTTTTTTGGGGCCCGTGGTATTAAAATTTTGCTGTTTTAAAAAAAAATTTTTTTTAAAATATGTATCATACAGGGGTTCCCCAAATTTTCCAAAAAAAAAAAAAAAAAATTTGAATGGACGGCGATGACTTGGTTTTTTTGGTTCTAAACAATTTTTTTTTTTAAAAATTTTTTTTATATTTTTTTAAAATAAGGGTGCTTTACTTTTAAGCTTTTTTTTAAATTTTTTACCCTGTATATACTTTGATTTTTTTGAAAAAAAAACTACAGCTAATAAATTTTCTAAAAAACAAAAAAAAAGAGTTTCTCATTTGTTGCAAACTTAATTAAGTATTTTTTTAGAGCATTTTTTATTATTTTATTTATTATTATTATTATTTATTAACTATTTACCCTTTTAAAAAAGTGTTTGTGCAAAAAAAATTCCTAGATGATTCTATGACTAACTTTTAAATCTAAGGTTAAAATTAAAAAGGTTTTTTGAAATATCGTGATCTTGACTCAAGAACCATGTTTATTTGGTAACCTACCATTAAAAACCTAAACAGCTTAAAAAGGTTTATTATGGTTCCTCGTTTATGTCAACTACATTATGTTATACAGTGGATTGCAAAATATTTTTTTAAGTAAACAGTCCATGTGCTGAACCCCAATTTGTTAAAAAAAAAACAACAGGTTACTCTGGGTCATGTTTATTTCTATAAAAAATTTCCCCCTTTTTTTTTTGTATATATTTTCGAGGAATACTAAAATTTATTACTTTTTTTTACTGTATTAATATTGGTCAAATTCATAATTTAAAAGGAATGTGAAAACACAATTTTTTCCCCCATAAAAAATTTCCACAAAAAATATGATTTCATTAGAATTTTTTTGTTGACTACATAAATATAGGATGGAAAAAGTAGCTTGAAATTAATAAAAATTTTTTGTAATTGAGATTTAAAAAAAAACCAAAAAAATCAATAATGCATTCTAATAACCTAAATCCATTGTGACACTAGTTATTTGGGGACTGCGTTTAAGGTGGCATCGGCAATTTAAAAAAGTTTTATAAAAAATGTGAATTATAGGTTAGAAGAAAAATATTAAAAATAATGACAGGCCCAAAAAAAAAATGGTGTGTGCTGGGTGTCGGATAAAATTTTGGGGCTTTTTTTTCCGCTGAACACGAATCTGAAGTCAAAATTGGGGTCAAACCAAAAAAATCGGAAAAAAAAACCCAAAAAAAAACCGACATTTAAATTATACCAAAAACTTGCTACCACGGAATGTTTGGACTGACTATAAACTATAAAAAAAAAAAAAATTTTATAGAGCAATAAAGGGCTTTTCAAATTGTTTATGAAAAGTTATATAAATATTTTGTAAATGTATAATATAATATAATGGATAAAGGAGATATAAACGAAAATATAATTTTGACAACAAATTTAAACCCCTAAAAAATTTTTTTTTTATTAATAGGATTTTTTTTTTTTTTTGGAATAATAAATTATTTATTTTGTTTATTTGTATGTCAAATTACTCAAAATTTGAAAAAAAAAATTTAAAAATAAAAACAAATATTTTCAAATATTTTCCAAGGGTATATATATCTTAAAAAAATCGGTTTTTATTATAAGTCGAAAAATATTGCTTTTAAAAAAAAAAGAATATATAACTTAAATTAAAGGTCTTGTAAATAATAGTTTATGTTAAAAAAAGTTTCCATTTTTTTTTTTATAGTTTTGAAGATATTGATTTTTAAATTAAAAAAAAAAACGTTAATTTTAAAATTTTTTTAAATTTAAAACATCAATATCTTAAAAACAAAAAAAACCTTTACTCGATTATTTGCTATTTGACCCCGCAAATTTGACTTCAGATTCGTGTTTAACGGAAATAAATACTCCAGAAAATCCTAGTCAGACACCCAGCCCAAAGCCTTTTTTTTTCTGTGGGCCTGTGTTGTTAGACAAAAACTGTATAATTTAGTTTACGGCAATTTTTTTAGAAATTGTAATTTTTGCGATGTAGTATATTCATATATTAAAATTCTTTGTTTTCGTTACTAGAAATATTTAAAAGGCACCTACTATATAATTCTGAATAAAAACAAATAAATAATTATAAAAGGGTATTCAAAAAAAAAATCGTGCCCTAAGGGAAAAACAAAAACATGATATAGCAACTCCAAAAAAAAATACATTTCATATTTTTTTTTTAAATTTTTTTAAAAATAAATTTAAATTAAAAAATTAAAATACCTTTTTTTTTTAAAAGTTTGGCCACCCCGCGTATGACTCTCTCGTTTTCAGTTAAGTCATGATTAATGTTAATAAATATTGTACACTGTGTTTAAAATTAAAAAAAAAATAACTCATATTTTTTACCATTGTATTTAAAAAGCCGCTATCCCGTATTTGGTCTCAGATATTGGTGTTGATCGTATTCGGTCTCAGTTTTCAGGGCTTTTTTAAAAAAGCAGGACGGGTCTACAGTTTTTTTTTTCTGTTTCATAAAAAATAAAAATATAATTTTTTTTTTCTTAAAAATCATATATTAGGTGCTAATAAAATGATATCAAATAAGAAACCAAAAAAATGTCGCAAAACTCATAATTTCTTAAATGTTACTTTTTTTTTAAAAAAAATCTAAAAATAAATTCTAAACCAGGACTTCCCAAAAAAAGGGGGAAAGACATATCAGGAGGGGGAATGGTGTTTTTATTCCCGAAAAAAAATATTTAACGCTTACCTACGCATTATTTAACTGTTCCCAATTGCCATTCAATCGCTGCTATAGTCGGGGTTTTTACTTTACTTTGTGAGGACCTCGAGCCATACAAAAATTTTTTTTTCTTGGGACAGTCCACGAAGGCTGATGCCTAAGTACTAACGTACCCTTTTGGGGTCTTCAGTGTGGTGAGAGGGGTTTGTTCACACGGGACTTAAATTTTTGGGGGGGGGGGGAAGGAAAAAAATTTTGCGGGCAACGGGTTTTTCCTAGTCTTGACACTCTAGGGATGAAGGAACGAAGAAAAAGGGAAGTTCGGGGGGCCCTCTAACTGAACTGTAAAAAAGGTGTATAAAAAATTTCACTACGTGTTTGCCTGTTGGGGGGTGCCAGAGAAGGGGGAAATTTACTGGCCAACTCCTCAGGCAGAAGCCGTAAAAATTATATAGAAGAGCGACAGGTCCCCCACAGCTCGACGGTGGGCAAGAAAGGGGAACCCCTTTTGGGCGTTGGATCATTAATAAGACGAACGGCTCTTCTTTGAATGGAGTCAGAATGCTAAGTGTTGTAGGGGGCCATTCCCCCCACATGAGGAAAAAATTTTAAAGGGTCTGATTTGGGATACATACAGAGTGTACAGATTGGAAGAAGAGAAATATTTTTTTTGGGTCGAAAAAAATCCAATCTTTTTTTTAAAAAGCCGAAAAAATGGATAAAAATTTTTTGTGCCAGTTGGGTTATTCTCAAAAGTAACGCCGACCAAAAATTTAAAAGACTCTTTTTCTGCGCTGGTTATCAAAAGGCAACATTTAGCTCGCCTTTATGGATTAAGAGAAGGGTTATCCTCTTTTGTGAATTTAAAGAATATCATTTTTTTCAAATATTCAAAAATGAAAAAATCAATTGGAACTAGCCTATTTGGTTGATATATTTGAAGCCCTGAATCAACCCCAACTTTAGAGCAGAAATTTTGTTTAAAATAACTATGATCATATTCAGGTTTCATATCAAAGCTTTAACTTTGGAAAAATAAGTATCTTTTTAAAAAATTATTTCCTTTTTCTCGGCTACCCGAAATTAATAATCAAAAACTGGATAAAGATTCAAAATCTGAAAAAAAAACTCATTTTCAAGCGTTGGAAAACGATTTTTCCCCATACTATCGAGATTTTAAATTTCCCCAGTCACCAATGGCACATAACCAAAACCCTTTTTTTCGATGTCTTAGAATTACCAAAAAAAATTCAGGAAGAATTTTTAGAAATAAAATAAACCATGAAGGCGACTTTGACCCTTTTACTTTAAAAAAATTTTTGGTCAAACAACCCCCCTTTTAATCTGAAAGTTCCTTCTCTGCTTTGAAAATACATTTTCCCAATTTTTTTCCTTTTTTAGGGGGGGGCAGATTTTTTTGCTATAGTTTGTTTAAAAAAATAAACAGCAAAATCCCTTGCTGTCGGGGCGATTTAACCATATATTTTAGCAAAGACTAAACCCCAAAAAAACGACCAACTGGTACAGGGCCCCAAAAACTCAAAATTATCATTAGAGTTTAAAATTTTTTTCTTATTTGTTCTAAAATTACTTTGAAAGTTTTTAGAACTTATCTTATTATAAACATATAATTTAAATAAATAAAAAATAATAATAGAATATTATGTATAAGAAAAAAAAAAAAAAAAATGTATAAAAGTAATTAATGTTTAAAAAAATGTACCTACTCTTCCATTAAAGATCCATAATAAATAAATATATTGTATATGAATTGTACCTATTTAAAATTTAAATAAATAATTTAGTTAATAAAAAAAAAAACCTTTTTTTTTTGGGAAAATTTAAATTTAAAGGGGGGGAAAAAAATTTTTTTTGGTTGGGGGGGTAGGCGAAATAAAGGTTGGGAAACCCTGTTTTTAAGAAACTTTGTCTTATAATTTTTTTTGATATTTTAATTTCCCCAACCTCACTTTTTTTCCCCTTTCAGCGCCATAACAGCAGTCACGTGATAGGTGCCAAAATGTTTATTTTGGGGTTATTCGACATGCACATTTTTTAAATTTTGGATTTATTTTTAAATACCTCAACGACACAAAAAAAAACCATTTTGTGTCAAACTTTCTTGCCCACCCTGTATATTAAGAAATTTTTTAACGTACATTTCCACATTTTACGGCAAGCAAACATAACCTATGGTGCCCAAAAAACTCGTGATTATTGGGAAATTTTTTCCACCTATAACCCCAATCTGAATGGTTGATCAATAAATATACTGTAAACTGGCTAAACACAAAAATATATGTTCATATCTATATTTTTATAAAAACGAAAAGGGGAAAAAAAAAGTAATGTACTACGGACTTATTACTGATGATTATACTGACTATATGAACTAATTAGGCCAAGATAATATAAAAAAAAAAGAAAAAAAAACGTTTCGAAATATGTTTCTTAGTTATTTACTTCGGAAAAAATTTTACAATAGATAACTTTTGAAAACTATTAGCTTTTTATTTAAATATCCCCAAAGTGTTGTGGTACAAAAAATTATCCAAATACGTGCATTTTTTTTTTCCAGCTACCCCCCATAGTACGGGGTTTAGTGGTGAATCCATGGTCAGGACTCGGGGGGCATCAGACACAACCCGCGTCAAAAAAAAAAACTATATTTTCCTATTAAAAAACTAAAAGGAGGGGTTTATGCTGTATATTATTTTAATTATCTGTTTTTTTACTACGTTGCTGTTTTAAAAATTTATTTATTAAAAATATAAAAAAGGGTCTTTCGTCATATAAGACCACTGCTGCTCTGGTCACATGCCATAAATAAATGCAAGCACCTTACAGACATAAAAAAAGGCTGTTTGTTTTTTTTATATATATATATATATATATATATAAAAAAAAAATATATATATATATTAAAATATATATATATATATATATATATATATATATATTTTATTAAAAATATATATATATATATATATATATATATATATATATATATATATATATATATATATATATATATATATATAAAAATATATATATAAAAAACATAAAATTTTAAAAAATGTTTAGGAATTTAAATAATGAATATCCAAAGATACCAAAAATATTTTTTATTACCCATCCCATATTTCTTTTGGTATAAAGAAAATTTTTCTTCTTCCCCTTATTTTAAAAAAATTTTAGGGGGCGCCTCTGAATTACTACTTTTTAAAATAATAAACATAGTTCTATGATGTTTAAGTTATTTATACTTTAATGATCATAAGTACTTAAAAAATGTATCATTTCTCATATTCTATTAATCATAAAACATAGTTTATGATTGTCAATTTAACATATATTATATCCCCAAATTTCACGCGATACTTGAAATAAAATGTAAAAACAAAAACCCCTTTAAAAAACCCCTGTAATTTTTTTTAAATTTTTTTGGGGAATGGCTCTAATATTACATAGATTGCCTTTTTTTTAATTAAATTATAAAGACATACAGTGGCGTAGCCAGGGGGGGGGTTTTTGGGGGGGATATAAAAAAAAACACAGCAAATAAAAAATACTCTAAAAACGGAAAAAAAAAAAAAACAAAGTCTAATATATTAAAAACCGCCGTGATTTTTTTTCCCCTTTCTCAAATCTTTATCAATTTTTATTATTATTTCTATGTGGATGCTCAACAACATGTTATGGTTATGGGGGAGGTTTCCGAACCCCCATGGCTATGCTAAAGAAGACGTATGGCTCTAGAACCCCCGAACTACCTTTTTTAGTTTATTAAAATCTGTTTAGTTTGATAAAAAGCGCTTTCCCCGAAATTTGAATTAAAAAAAAAAACTGATTTTTTTTTAAAAAAAAATCAAAACTAAAAAATCTCTTTTGCCTTTTTACCAGTAGCGCACCCTTTAAAAAAAATGGGCCCAAATAAATTTTTTTTTTCTAAATGTTTCTAGATTTTTTTTAAATTTTTTGGTGTTAAAAAATAAACTATTTTTTAAAACACAACTGTAGCAATACATTACACTATATAAATATATTTAAAATATATTTACAAAAATTTTAAAAGCAAAATCCTATTAAAAAAAAAATGCTATTAAAATAGTGCTAACAGAATAAAGGTCATTTTCTACTATATTTAAAAATTTTAAAAAATTTCGGTCGATTGAAACACGGCAATATAAAAATTTTTTTATCATTTCCCCGAAATTTTCTTTTAAGTCACGGGGAGTCTTACAAAATTTTGGGGGGAAATTAAAAAAAAAAAAAAAAAAAAACTAAAATCATTTTAATGGATAATACTGCTGGTTGCTCATGGTTGTTAAGTTACTGGATAACTATAAATGAAAAAAAAAAAACAAAAAATTTTAAAATAATACAATAAATTAATATAGCGGGGACGGGGCTTTTTCTGGGCTGGGCGAATAACCCCTCTCAACAAATTTTGGAACCTTCCAAGCCCCAAAATAAATATTAAAACATTAACGGGGGATGACATCACCGTTTTAAATAAGCATTACCTTGCATCAACAGTGAATAATAACATTACCAAAAAATATTTCAGAGAACTAAATAAATTCTTGCTCCTTTATCAACATCATAATAATATTATTAGTCACTAAATTTTAAATTTTTTTTTAACTAGTCAAAAAGCTTTTCGCTGGTCCGGTTTAGAGTCCTTTTCTAATTTTATCTTGAGAAAGTGTTGTGCTATTTATAAAACTTATCAAAAGATATTTGTCGTGGCACCCCCGGAATACAATAAATTATTTTTTTTGTAATACGTGTAAAATACATTTACTGACCGGAAAAAAGGGATTTACATTTTGCCCGGTAAAAAAGGGTTTTCCCCCCCCCCCCTTTTTCCCGATTGAAATATATGCATGTTTATAAAATCAGTTTATTATATTCTACAATACTTATCTAATACAAAGTTATCAATAGAAACCTCTTCAGAAAAAGGGTTTTTAAAAAAATAAGGAGATAATATTTCATCCTTCACAAACGAACAAAATCGGTGAAAAAGACACACCCACGGGCCCACGGAGAATACACAGATATTCTGGTTGTGTGACTAGCGCACTAGTAGCAGGCCAAAAAAACCGCTCCTGCTTAAAGTCAATTTTCCTCATTTTGTGCCCCGGGCTTGGTGCTTGGTTAACAAAGGTGCCACTTTTCCGTGGCGTATCCATAAAAAATTGTGTATTAAAATACCTTCTGACTACTCGTTTTTATTCTAAATAAAGTGATATCTTTAATAAACTTAAAAATTGGAGATAATTATTAAACTATCCTATAGGTTTGTAAAAATAAATTGAAAGTATGGGAATATTTTTTAAAATTAAAAATAATTTTTTTAAACATCAAATATTATTTAGACGGCACTGCCTTTTACGCTCCACGTATACATTAAAAAAATTTCCCCCAAAACATCTTTTTTTGGATTATATTGGCTCCTTTGTCATTCATACCTGAAATAATTGCATCATAATTTGTTTTTTTTAAACATAATTATTAAATGAAAACACAAACAAACACTTGATCTTTTTTTAGAAATAGTGTATGGGTTTTGGGCCTTTTTTGATGCATTTTTTGGTTTAAAAAACTACAATAGAGATAAAGCAAATCTGATGGCACATTTTTGAGTTCGATTTTCAAACAATGGAAAAAAAATCGCGGGAACCCGTTAATCTCGGAAAAAAGGAGGGCTTTTTAAGATCTTAACGATTTCAGTACCCTTTTTATCTCAGTTGTTAATAAAGAAAGAAAAAATAGAAAAAAAAAAATTTATTTAAAAATTTTAAAGTGGAATCCAGTGCTGTTCTTAATTTTTTTCTTATCAGTCGCATTTTAAAAAATATAACTTAAACATCCTTTTTTTTTAAAGGGACACCCTGTATATTATTTAACTATTCTTTCCCCAATAAAATTACTTATCTGTTGATACTACACTGTCTCCATAAAATTTCGGCGCTGGCTCTTCCCCCTAGGGGGGGTCATTAATGGATCTTCTGAGGCGGGGGTCTCCAGTGCTGAGCCCCCCGGGGTCTTGAGTTGCACCCGGGACTTTTTGGCATGGGACTCTTTTCCCCCCCTGAAGGGCTGGTGGGCCCCTGCACTGGCCTTTCCCGGGGGGGCAGTACCGGGGAGCACAGTGGTACGGAGCCCCCTTTTTTGGGTTATTAGCACCGAGAAGCGTTTCCTTGCTACTGGGTTTTTTTTTTGTGGGGGTTCGCAACATTGTTGTCTAACCGTCCCACTTCCTTTAGTTCTTCCGGGGGGCCCCGGAGTGCCACCCCTGGAATGTTCACAGGGGGGTTCCGCCCCCTTTGGGACTAACTGTTTTCTTAACTGGGAGCTCGGGGGTTCCCAGGCAGGATTAAAATTTAAAAACATCCCTCGTTTCCTGGATGTTCCCGGGTTTTTAAGATTTCCTGGGTTCGCCAGGTCTCCCCTTCCCTAAATTTAGTCCCTAATGGGGCCTTGTTCCTTCCCATTTTGATAAACCACCCCGGACTTCGGCGGTCAGGTATCCTGTGATATTTAAATTAAAAAGGGGGTGATCCCAATTTGTGCTTTTTTAGCACAAGGCCAAAACCTTCTTCTGGTCTTTCCCCAAAAACCGGGGGGAAAAAGGCGCCGGCCCCCCTAGTGCAATGACGGCAGCACCCCTTTCCCCCCAAGCTGTAAATAAAAAAAAAAAAAAATAACTAAACCCTGGGCCAGCGCCCCATTCCTTAAAAAAAATAATTTTAAGGGGGCCCCCCTGACGAATTCAAGGCGGCCTAACCCCCCTTAATTTGGCGATGTTTACTTTTTTAAAACCAGGGGGGAACGTAGTTTCAGTCGGAACTGCCTCCTTTCTTTATAATTTTAAAAAAAGAATTGGTTTTATTTTAAAAAAAGAATAATAGTTATGGTAATTTTTTCCCCAATACAATGAAACTCCAATTATAACTTTCTATCTGCCAAACCCATTTTTTGGTCGCTTCACCTCGATCACGAAAGCGTAATCTTAAAAAAGCCCCCGACTTAAACAAATAAAATACAAAAATCAAACAAGTTATTAAATTCCCCCTTATTTAAAATAACATTATTAAAAAAAACCCAATTTCACAACCGTATTAAAAACCCCCCCAATTCACCAATTCCACCACCCTTTTTTTGGGGTATTTTTTTTGGATGCGGCCCCAAAAGACCAGCATCCCCCTTGACTTCTAAAAAGTCGGGCCCCTTTATAAATTATGCGTCCCCCCCCCCACTTGGGGGAAGCGGACAAAAAGTGGGTTTAGGCACCCTTTATTACAAAAAAAACCCCCTTTACAATTAACAAAAGTTTCATCTTAAAACTAGCTTAAAAATCTTTAAGTCAATGCTTTAGACCCGTAAAAAAGCTAACATTCTACCTAAATCTTAATCTTTTTTTAAAAACCTTTTAAATTTCTTTCATGAAATTAACATTCAATTTTTACATTTTACAGAACTTTTGAATTAATTTTAAAAACTCGCTATTTTATTAAAGTTCAAACCCCAACTTACATTTTAAAAAAATTTTTAAATTACTTTTCCCAAGCTACATTTAAATTAGCAACTAATTTTTTACAAACTTCTAAATTCATAATCTTTTAAAAAAAATTTAACCTCTAAATTTTTCCCTTTATGTTTCAATTAATTTTCATCGTCACAAAATTTCAAAAAAACCTTTACTTAATTTTTTTTTTTTTTAAAATTTTCAAACTTCAAGTTATCTTTAATACTGGATAATTCTTCCTAGTTTGTTACTAAAATTTTTTTCCCCCCCCTTTTTTGGGAATTTTTTAAAATTTAAATTTTTTTATTACTTTATTACTTTTCCCTGGTCCACCCCACTTAGGGCGACGTCCCCACTTTTTTTTCCAATTCCACCCCACTTGGATATAAACTGGATCTTAAACCAATTATTAATCGGATCACAACTTTAGCTCAGTACCGCAAGGGGGTTTTATACCAACTTTGCCGTACTTCAAAATTCTTGGAACTATTATTTCCCCATTTAAACAAAAAATAATCGGAAAAACCCGCCATCAAAAAAAGGTTCCCCCAGCCTCTTCCAGGATCTGCCCTCCCCCCTGAACCTTGCTAACCCCCAAATCCTCAAAACTTCAAATACTTTTTTTTTCCCCATTAAAAAAATTTTTTTGGGTTTTGGCATGCCCCGTTAACCCCGTACTAGGCTTAATCTTTTAACTTTAACTTTAACGTGAAGTTTATATCCTAGTGGTTTTTTTACTTCTGCTCTAGAGACTTAATTAGTGGTTCCCCCTTTTTTAAAAATTTTTTAAAATTATAAGATGACTAGATTAATGACTCTAAAAAAAAATTTCTCCTGTTCAGAAGAATTATCCTTTTTTAATAAAAAAAAAAAAAAACTTTATTTTTGGTTTTTTCTCTATGAAGCATTTTCCTAACGTAGGCCATTCCTACTTAAAAACTGGAAAAAAGGGGGCTAGATTTTCCTAGGCAAGTTAACTGTTCCCCCAAATCCCCCAAACCTAACTTTTACAAAAAATGGGACATTCCCCATTTCTATGGTTATTTTGAACCTAAATGACGGGGGGGGGTTTTTTTTTAAGCGCCACCGCGTTCCCTTTTAAATAAACTTATACAGTGTGACAGGGGCGGCTTCTTTTCCAAAAGCCACCGCGTCCGTTTTCATTCATTCTTAAAAAATTTACATTGTGACGGGGGCGGCTTCTATTTTGCAAAAAGCCACCGCGTCCCCTTTTCATACATACATAAAAATGAACTTAAAACTAACATGTAAAAATTTCCCGTATTATAAAATGTTTCGCTCTTTTAATCCTGGTGGGGGGTTCTTTTTTTGGTTTACGGGCTTTAAAAATTTTGGATGGATTATCTCATCTTTCAAAAAGTCTGGTGGTATTCAGCGTTTCCCATTGGATCTTATGGTTCTGGGTTTTGTGGTACCCCCTTTGCCCCGCTCATTACCGAGCCGTGGGGCCTCGGTGGGTTGCGCACTCATTTACGAGCTGCGGTTCCTCGGTGGGTTGGCCCCCTTTACGAACTGCGGGGCACTCGGGGGGGTTTCGCACTCATTTGACTGCGGCTCACTCGGTGGGTTGCGCACTCATTTGCGAGCTGCGGCTCACTCGGTGGGTTTTTTGTTTTTAAAATATTTTTTTTGGGGCCAGAAAACTGCTTTCAACGCCCCCTATCATTTTTTGGGTCTGTCTAAAGTTTCCTTAATTTGTCGTGGTACCGGGTTTTCTTGGTACCGTGGTTCTTCCCCTTCATGGAACCCAAAGGGCCAAAAAAAACCTTAATTTCCCCCTCTGGCTTCGGTTCTGTGGCATTTCCTGCCTTGTCGGGCATTCTGACTGCACCATGGTTTTTCCTTCCAAGTTTATGTAATTGTCGTCCTTCTTGAGGTACTGGTGGCGTGCCGGTTCGCCACTGTGGCGTGGGGAACCCCTTTTTTCAACGGTCCATATTCCCCCGGAAATTTGTCCCTTGGATCCCTAAATTCCCAAAAATAGGTGCCCCATAGTTTGGGCGACATGTCCCCCTCGGGGTTTCTTCGGCGCTGGCTCTTGCCGAAATTGGGGCATTAATGGATCTTTTGAGAGCGGAGATCTCCAGTGCTGATCTCCGGGCTCTTTTGCACCCCCGGTAGCTTTTCGGCGGGGACTTTTTTCCCCCCCCTTTCCCTGAAGGGCTTTTTGGGTCCTGCACTGGCCATCCCCGGGGCCCGGGGGGGGACCGGGGGCACAGTGGTACGGAGTCCCAATTTCTTTGGTCCATTAGCACCGGGGTTTTCCCTTTACTCGGTGCTTTTTGTGGGTGTTCGCAACATTGTTGGCCCCAACCCCCCCGTTTCCCGGGGGTTTTTCCTGGAGTACCAAGGGTGCCACCCCTGGAATGTTCACAGGAGGGGGTTCCTTTCCCCCTTTGGACTAACTGTTTTCTTAACTGGGAGCTCGGCGGTCCTAGGCAGGATGTGAAAATTCCCCAAAACATCCCCCCTTTCCCCGGGTGTTCCCCCCTTTTCCAAGATTTCCTGGGTTCGCCGGGTACTGCGTTCCCCCAAAATTTTGTCCCTAATGGGGCCTTGTTCCTTCCCCCCTTGTTTTATAAACCACCCCCCGGCTTCGGCGGTCCCCGGGATCCTGTGATATTTTTTAAATTAAAAAGGGGTGATCCCAATTTGTCTATTTTTAGCACTAAGGGGCCAACCTTTTCGGTCTCTTCCCCAAAACCCATGGGGGAAAAAGGGGGCCCGGGCCCTCCCTGGGGGAATGACGGCAGTCCCCCCCAAGCTGTAAATAAAATAAAATAAAAAAAAATAAACCCTGGGCCAGCGGCCCCCCTTTCCTTTTAAAGGAAAAAATTTTTTAAGGGGGGCCGCCCCCACGAATTCAAGGCGGCCTAATCCTCCCTTTTAATTTGGGATGTTTACGATTTCTATAAACCAGGAGTTTCCGGGCTAGTTTCAGTCGGAACTGCCTCCTGTTCTTTATAATTCTTAAAAATTGGTTTATTCTTAAAAAAAAAAATAGTTATGAGTAAATTTTTTTTCCCAAAACAATGAAACTCCCCAAATTTAACTTTCTATCTGCCAAACCCACATTTGGTCGGGGTTTACCTCGATCACGAAAGCGTAATCGTATAAAAAGCAGCGACTTAAACAAAAAAAAAAACAAAATCAAACAAGTTAAAACTTCCCTTATTTAAAATAACATTACTTAAAAAAACCCGAATTTCACAACCGTGGGGTTTAAATCCCCCCCAAATTTTAAAAATTTCCCCAGCCCCCTTTTTTTAGGCGGTATCTATTTTGGATGCGGCGCCTACCGGGGCCAGCATCATTTGGGGTTCTAAAAAGTGGGCTTTTTATAGATTATGCGTCACCACCCCCCCTTTGAGGGAAACGGACAAAAAAAGGGTTTAGGCACCCTTTATTACAGAAAGAATCCCCCTTTCAATTAACAAAAGTTTCATCTTAAAACTAGCTTAAAATTATCTTAAAAACTAATTTTAGATCAAAACCCAAAGCTAACATTCTACCTAAAGTCTTAATCTTTATGTTTACAAAAAAACCTTTTAAATTTTTTCATAAATTAACATTCTAATTTACATTTTACAAAAAATTTTGAATTAATTTTTTTAAATCTCGCTATTTTATTAAAGTTCAAATC
>JAHBCN010016598.1:0-19312 GCA_019359885.1 Listronotus oregonensis
GTAGTGTTTTGCTTATTTTGGAAATTTCCGGCGACCCCCCCCAAAAGGGGGTCCGACCCTCACTTTGGGAAACACTGTGATAGGATATTGTCTGTGATTATTTCTGCTTATATTTTTTTCTTGCTCTAAATGGTTTACTCAACGGCTGAAAAAGTATCGATAATTGAACTTTATTTGAAAACGGTAGGTGTGCTAAAGTACAGCACAGTTATTTAGATTCTTTAACCGGAAATACGTATTGAACTAGTAGCCAAGTTTAGGGAGACAGGATCTGTAGCAAATCGAAAACGAATCTCTCCTAATCGAATAGTGGGAAACGAAGCAATCAAATTGCTGTTTTGGGACGTCAATTCGATCCTACGTTAAGTACAGTTTCCATATGCCTACGATATTCGAAAATTTTAAAATCCCATAAATTCCACCCCTATCTTTTGCAAAAAATTAAATGAAGATGACTTTGATAGACGTGTAGAATTTTGCGAGATAATTAGTAAACGGATAATAAATAACCCGAACTTGTTGTTCAACATTTGTTTCTCAGATGAGTGTTCGTTTTTTGTGAATGGGACTGTTGATCGTCATAATTGTCGGTATATTTGGTCTCACGAAAACCCGCATTTATTCCATAAAGTTCACACTCAACATCCAGAGAAATTAAACGTCTGGGCGAAATTTATGGCCATTGTGTTGTTGGTTTTTTTTTTTTACCAGGAAATCTAACAGGACAATTACTTGCAATTGTTAAAATACACCATCCATCCCGCATTGACAAAAATTTTTTTGAACATGTGACCGTTACAACGCGAATGGTTGATATTTCAACAAGATGGGGCACCTCCCATTCTTTTGCTGTTCGTGTATTTGAATGAAACGTTTCCTGGCAGATGGATCGGACGAAGAGGATCAGTGGTGTGGCCTGCAAGGTCAAGTTTAACCCGTTAGATTTTCCTTGGGGTAACAAAGATAACCTGTATAACTGATGGAAGCGGGGAACATTTTGAACACTTGAAAATTAAAAAGTAAGTAAGTAAAATAGAAGGAAAGTTTTAAATTAAATGTTTTAGTTTTTGAAATCATTCTCCCTTCCCCCCTTTAAAGGGTTACCCTGCCAAAAACCAAAAGCGTGCTTAGAAAGAATGACGTTTTCCAAAAAAAAAAAAAAAAATGGCCTTTAAAAAAAAATGCAAAGATGATAAAACAATTATTTTTTCAATGTTGACTTGTTATTAAACTTAAAATTATTTTCGAAAACTACTGCATCAAATTAAAAAAAAAAAAAAAAAAACTAGGAAGCGTTGAAAAGGATTCGGGGAAAAAAAAAATGATGTATCAGTTGCCCCCATTCCCATTTAAAAAGGATGAATCTACCCCACCCTAGGGAGTAAAGTGACAGGGTTAAAAATAAGCGCAAATTGTCCTCCTCGAAATAAAAATCGACGGGTTTGAGCGACTTTTCCTACTAACCATAGATATGAAAAACGGCATTGTTTCGTTTTCATTGGCCCACCCTGTAATATAGGGCTGCAATCACCCAAATTGACGACGCCGAACAAAGACTTGACGTTTGGGTAAAATTAAAAGTTTAGTTCGGAAACCCAAAAAAAATATTTTAACAATAAAACTAAAAACATTATTTTAGTTTTTTTTTTTTTTTTAAACAGCTTATATGTTTTGATTTATTTAAAAATGTTTGACAATTATTTACAGAAATGACTGTAGGAAATAAAAACGCAATTGGAATTGTTTAAGTTTGAATACGTTTTATTATTTTCTTGCTTTCTTAAACTTATCAAAACAGATAATACAATAAATCATCACTCATATACACAAAAATTTTTGTGCCATTTTACATTATAACGATACTCACTGGGCCTAAGAATTAACGAAACTTAAATTTTTACAGTATTTCTATAAAAATAATATATGTACAGTTTTACATAATATACAGTAAATTCGAATAGTTTCCTAAGGAGCTTTTACTTATTTACCAAAAATCATAAAAGAAGCTCTTAAATAGGAACTTTTTTTTTAATAATATAAATAATAAAAAAGGTCCCAAAATATTAACCTTTTCAAAATTTTACATATTTCCTTATAAATAAAGTAGCTAATGACTAGTCATAAAATTACTACTAAAGGTGGGTTTCCACTGCGCAAAAATAACTTGCGAACTGTTTCGCGAGAGAATTAGGTATATTAAAAAAAAATAAAAAACTATATTTCAAGCAAAAACTGCTCTTTAAAATTCAAACGCCAAGAATTGGCGCCAAAACAAGCTTTTCTTCCAGGTCGCTGCTATCTGACGTCACAGCGCATATAAAATAAAAACTTTATTCGTGTTTCTAATACATTTACCTTTAAGCGAGGTTTAATTTTATAACGGCATTATTTACGTGGCTACATCGAAAAAAATTTAATTGCTGTTAATATTAAGGAACATTCATACCTGTTTAATTGGTAATATGTACGAATCACAAACTAAATGGTGTTTGGTGCCCCTTTGCACGAGCACATCTGTAAATACACCAAACAAAATTTTTGTATGTGTGCCTTAGGGGGATTATGAGCGAAGGAAACGATGGTTTACGGCAGCAAGATGTGATATGCCAAAATCAAAAAGTTATTTTTTCTGTTGTGGAGACCACTTTAATGTAATTAAAATAAGGTTATAATTAACAAAAAATACCTAAATAACATGAATATATTTTTCTAATTTGATTTAAACATCAAGTATTGTAAAAAGATGTTTTTTTTATTTAACACAAAATAAATCTTACAATGCTGTTTTTGCATCTCTGATTTCTGCTGAAAAAAAACGTTATAATTTTTAATGTAATCCATCACCATAAATATATCCACAGAGGGTAAATTGTTTTGTGGAAGCCTTTGCTAGCCATAATAAATAAAAAACACTTCATTTAACGCAAAATAAAACAAAATACTAGTTATGTCGAGATTTACCGAGCACAACTAGAAACAGACAAAGTCGATACGTAAACAATCTGTAGTTATATGCGATGTGACGTCACAATTCGTTTTGCAGTCCCTTTGAACTTCTTCGTTTTACCTATGTTTTCATACCAAAATATTCGATATTGGCCCTTTTATACGGACTTGTGAAATTATAAAATTGACCTGGGTACCCGTCCTAGGAATTTATGTGTATTTTGCTTTGTTTGAAATATATGGATAATACTGGCAAATTCCCTGAGCAAACTATATCCACAAAGCGAAACGACTCGCAACATAGAGACGTAACAAGTTGAGCCATCAGCCATCAGTTTGCGCGAAACGCGTAAAATGCAGTCTTCCTGGTTCATTTCGAAGTTTCAAAAACGTGTCCGTTTACACGAAGCGTTTATACGTCTTCGTGCAAAAAGTTTTAAGATAGGCGCTAGGTATTCACAAAGCGAAACTAGTTTCGCGGAATGGTTGGGCGTATAATTTTCTCACAATGGAAACCCATCTTAAGAAAAAAGCACATTATTAATATTCGGATACTATGGTTCAACAACTGGTAGACACTTTAGAGTAGGTATTTGAGGCACAGGAGGAGGAAAATTGTCTTTGGTTCTTTTATCATATTAAACAGAAAAACGTAGACCTGACTGACGGTTAGATACAATTAATCCGTGAATATTACCAAAAAATTAAATAAAATTTACAATTTCTAAATTTAATATAAAAGAAATCGAAATATTTAAAAAATCCAGATTATTTAAGCGGGGAGATACCTTTAGGCAGGGTAAAATTTTCTTTTTTCTTTTTAAAGTATATTTTTAAAATATTATACATTCTAAAAATTAAAAAAAAAAACGTTCTTCGGATATTCTAAAGGTAAAAGATTTGTTACGCTCCATAAATCTTTAATATTTTACTTTTTCCTTTTTACAGTATATTTTTAACATATTACATTCAAAATATGAAATAAGAAAAAAAACGATTTCTTAAAAATTTTAAAAATAGCGCCCGCCTTTAATCGGGGTCTAAAAGTTTGCAAGATATTTGCAAAATGATTAAAAAAAGAAATTAAAGAAATATTTTTAAGGCTCTTCGAGATTTAAACAGTTTTCTTTGTATGTATTGTAATTGTAATTGTATGTATCTTTTTATACTTAATATACGTCAGTAAATTAAACATTTTCATGTAACATTTGGTAATTAATTTTGTTTTAATTTACACTTCAGCTTTAATTCCAGCTGAGACAGTGGCCCATATACGCTCTCTCTTTTACACTTCTCTCTTGATCTTCTGACAGGTAGTGTCCCAACGAAATGATCTGTCTCTTTGATAATAGTTCCTTTTGTATATATCCTCTGTTAAAATCGCAAACCAGGTCCGTGTTTTGTGTTTAACTACATATTATAAGAGAACCATTATACACGTTTTCACAGAGCCTAAAATACCTAATCTAAAACGCTATCACCTCTTATACTTTTATAATATACTGCACGAAAAAATAATAGAATACCTGCTAAAGAAACCAAACGAATAGGGAGATGCATTTTAAAGGTGATTTTATACAGACAAATAACATAAAAATGAAAATATCAAAAATAAAATAAGAAATAGGAATAACGGCTGAATAAAATAAAAATAAGAAATAAGAGTAACCAATTAATAATTTTTCATATTTGTTTTCTTTGTTAGCTGCTTACAGCAGCTGTAAACGTTTTGTTTTTTTTTTTTTGTGATAAATTATGTCAATCTTACAGCGCTCACAGCGATTACTAGCAGCCTTGGGAGATGTCTAACCACTATCTAACAGGTTGAAAAAGCAAAGAGGGGAAAATATAGTCGAATTGGAGTTTAAAAACCACAAAAAAATTTAGTTAAAAAAGACACAAAATTTAAAAATAAATAAACACAAATAAACAGCTGTCGCAATAATCACCTTGTCATTTATCACATGTTCTAATAGCGCTTGCCCAGTTGTGATTTCATATAAAAATAAAATAAGGGTTAAAATTCGATTATCTTTTATCTTTAAGTTATTTCTTATTTTTATTTTATGTTATTTGTCTTTTTCTAATGCTTTATTTTTATGTTATTTTTATTTTATCATTGGTCTGTTAAAATCTATCTTTAATATACACTGCTCAAAAAATTAACGAAATACCTTTTAGTCCATTTTTAACTTTTAAGGCGTTAATTACATTCAGATCAAGCTTACATATTTTAAAAGACACACATTTTCTTGCAATAAATCAAAAAATGTGTCATTTGAATAATTATTTATTCCTAAGAAAAAACTTACAAATTAAAAAATGTACAAAACACAGTGTCACATATATAATATATCTCCTTTATTATTTATCCTATCAAAAATATTTATATAACGTTTATGAATAATTTAAAAAGCTGTAATTTTTCAGTATTATACAATTTTTTGTATCTCTTATAGTTTTTGATATATTAACGATTATTTTAAAAATTTAAAACGCCAATATCTCAAAAACTATAAAAGCTACAAGAAATTTTATTTGACATGAATTATGTATTTTAATAAGACCTGTAATTTAAGCTACAAAACCTTTTTTGTACAAAAATGCCAAGCTTATATTTTACAAGTTTATTAAATAATGTTACTTTTTTTGAGCAGTGTAGTTGTAGCGGTGTTTTGTGTATGTTTGTTGTACACTTTTTTTACTGATTAGTCAGATCTAAAATAAAAAAATTCTTAAAGACTATTTAGAGTAAAATATAGGCGACCTTTTGCCAATTACGTAAAAATCAATACTAAACAAAATTTCTGAAAATACTGTTTAAAACCTATCAAAATTTTTTAATGTGTAATAGCTAGCGTATACCTTCTGAGCATTTATTGTCAAAAACAAATCACACTACTATTCTTTTCTATATTTAATCACACTTCTGAATTTCTACTAAATCTAAGATCCTTCTTTAACAATAAATATCACATTTTCACGTTTACAATAACTATGTTAACATTTTATCACGTACTAGTACTGTTGGTACTTTCCACAGGAGCAAACTTTTCAACAATTTTTTCCATGCTGGTTATGGTACCCACGAGCAAACCCATAAAAGCAAATACTACTATAGGGTATATTCTTTGTGTGGATCAGTACCATTTTCATGCCTCTGTGTTGTTGCCACTGAGCCCCAAGAATCCATTATGGCTGGGAATGCCACCCCTAGGGAAGAAATACAGAAGGCACCTACTAGGGAAATGAATAGGTCGATGTAGGGAACTGCTACTGCTAGGCAAACTGAAAGATGAAAAAAAATGTTTGAATTAAATTTTTTATGAGCTAGTGAAAAGTAGTCACTTTCAGCAATGATCTGAGTGCGCAAAATTAGCTTTCTATAATAGACCATAAAATAAGTGTAAATACAAAAAGACATTAAGCATGATAGATTCTTCATTAAATACGATCAGGGAAAATTTTATTTGTACCCTATTGAAATAAATATTACCTAAAAAAATGCAAAATTTTTAAAACTATTAAATCCAGACGTATTCACCGGTGCTTGCTTCCGCAGATCGTCTCTACACTAGTGGCAGTTTCTGGTGCTGACCTTCTAAAAATAAAACAAACTGGAGGTTGGAATTCAAATATGGTAGCGGAGGGTTAGGTTAGGTTTAAAGTGAGTGGGTATAACACCCTTCCACCGCGACCGATCGGTGGCTCACACCCTTTTATATTTCTCCCACCATGTCCAGACTTCTAATAAATCTGATGAGGCTGTTGGGAGAGAGATCTTTCACCTCCCCGGCAACAAGGTGTCATTGCCGGGGATTGAGAATCTAGTCGTGCCATTGCTGGGCACGAACACAGTATTTGTTCTGTCGATTCATCCCCCTCCATGCACATGCGGCACTCGGCGTACGCCTGGCCAACTTCTTATGGGGATACTGGAAAAAATGACATTTGACAATTATATCATTGCCAGGGAATAAGTAGATTTCTATATTTTTCCATATTTTGCTTTGTAGTAACTTGGTAGTAAATTTCTAGATGGCGAAACGTCGATTTCTTTTTTAACCAATGAGAAGTGAGAATTATTTATATCCCTTTTTAACCATAAATCCCCGTGTTGTGTTGTGTTTGCGTCGGCCATTTTCTATTCTAGTATTTGGGTTGTAAGTGTTGACTTTGGGTTGACTGTTTTAAATTTGCGTTCTTATTTTTTCCACACTATTGTGAAAAAATGATAAGGTAAGATATGTTATTTAAATATTGTAGTAAGCCTTCTTCGATATTAAACCAAGATTCTTTGTAAATATCTTCGCAATGGCACCAACAAAAATGTAGGCTGAAAAATTCTTGTAATTAACCTTGTTGCAGAAAAGTCTATTATAGTAAAATTGTAAGCACAGATTTTAAAAACAAAAAAGTTTCATTCTTTCACCCTAAAATTAAAATTTTAAATAATGTTATTTTATATCTTATTTACAAATTTCAATTTCATGTTTAACTTGTCAGAGTAATCTCTTTTTAGTGGAGTAACCGACAAGCATTTATTTGTAATGTTTAAAGAGTTTGATAACGAACGAAGGCTTAAATTTGCTAGTGAAGCTTTAGTCAATCTTGTAGACAGACTACATGCTGATATTTACAAATATTTGGATGAGAATGTTTACAAGAATAAAATTGAAAATTTATTTAGGCAACAATATTTCGAACCTTATTGCAAGCTCTTTTCATTTGTTCAGACCGTAATTTTATGAAATATTTAACCTAACTTTAAAAATAATAATTTTTAATTTCTTATATTTTTTGCCCGCTGTCTGCTTCTGTTTTTGCCTAAATTAATAGCTAAAGTTCCCATATCATATTTTTAGTATATTTTGAATAAGCGAATACTGCCTAGCTTCTTTATACATGTATGAAATTTATAATATATTGTTAACAATAACATTTTTGTTTGCTTTATTTTTGCAAGTTTAAAATTTTTCCCAATCCTAACAAAGATAAAATTTTGCTAAAATCTTATTAACAACTGCTTATTTATTAAAATAATCAGTTGTTAAGTAATGTATTTCAGCAAAATCTTATTTTTGTTGGAATTGGGGAAAAATAACTTAGAAATAAAAATGTATAGTACTACCAGCGCATTCGCCTTTTTATTATGTGCTTTTATTAGTTGATTGTCCAGGCGTTTGTCGCTACTGTACTGACAGAAGATAGCTGCGTTCAGAAAGCACGAGGTTTGGATTTCTAGTAGTGTTTGTTCGTTGCTGCAGTGTCCCGTGTACAGTTCCACTAGAGTTTTAAAATGTTCCCTTGATTGCTCCAGTAGTTTGACGGTACATTGTTGGTTCGGTGGGTTTATAACGGCCTTCGAGTGTCTGAGACCCGGAAGTCCATGCCAGTACCGAAGATTTTCTCTTTGTGTCCAAGCTGATATGAACTGCTTGGCCATTTTATAAGATATACCGATGACCGGTTCCAGCCCTGTGAATAGCGGAGGGTTACATACAAAATAATTTTACAAATTGTGTTGTAAACATTTACAATTAAAACAGTTGTTAGGTCTCTTGATTAAATTGAGTATTTTATTATATATTTCTTTATATTTTCTTTGTTAAACGCAAGTAAAATCCAAAATTTTGAAGCGATATTAACTTTCGAGGTTGCAACCAGTTTAATTCTCTACCAAATGGCAAAGCGGCATCAAAATTGGTCCAGTAATTTTCCAGCGTTCCATGCGCCCAGCAAAAAAAAATGTGAGTTCGGGTCGAACTGTCCGATTATTGTGTATTTTAACTATAAAAAAATATTTCCGGGCAAAACGGTTTCGCTCATATATTTTCCTTAAGTAATAAAGTAACGTGTCAAAAAAGTATTTTATTACTTACATGTTAAAACTACGAGACACGTCCTGACAAAATATTCCCAGAACAATTGGTGCCTATTTTTTTCCAGTCTTCCCATGATGTTCTGAGTCCATACGATGTCAATGGCTACGTACATGGACAGGGCGTGTGTTGTGAATATGGCAAAAGCCAACATAAGTTTGCACACTTGCGCGGCACTGAAACAAAAGCTAAAATTAATTTGGCTTGACAACAGCAGAGCTTTAAACTGGATTATTTAAAATTTGTCGTTCGGCCAAAAAACCACGATTTTGTGGTTTCAAATACTAATACCGATAAATTTAAATGTCAATTCGATATTTGTGACGTAATCGTGTTTCATATTATTTTGTTTAAATAGTATAAAGTCTTAATTTTATCAAATGGTATACAATACAGATTTTATAGTATTAATAGTTCTTAAAAGTTAAATATATAATAAATAATTAATAAATTTAAATCTACCTTCTGGGTAAAAGGTGGAAATATTATATTGCGGACAAATGTAAAAGACCTCAATTAATTTACCACCTTGCTGAAACCCGTATAATTTTAAAAAAGGTCCATAGAGATTAAAAATGGTACACTCTGCGTAGAAAATAAACAGGGACTTTATGTTTGAAGGTTTTTTTACTTGCCATTCTGATTTTTTTACAATTTATTGTAGATGTAAATAAACAATTTAAATTGAAACTTTTAATTTTCACAAATATGATGAGCAAAAAAGCCAATCTTTACCCTCCTCCTCTGGTCGTGCATTTTTCGAACACCCTGTATGTGATAAAAAATCATTTTCATCCGGTTGGCAGATGGGTAAAGGTGGTTTTTAATTTGGATCTTATATAGACTATAGACTCATTAGTCTATTTTGCATCAGATTTGTTTTCGATTGTCGAGTTGTAGGTATAGTCTGACAAACTTAACTGTAGCAGCGAAAGGAATTTAAACTATTTCGAACGAATATATGTGTGTGTGCCAAGTTTAACTACAAGAAAGCAATAGTACTTTCTACAATATACTCGAGTAGTAATTTTAATGTTAAAATTATTTTTTTTACAATAACAAAATAAAATATTGAAAAAAGCTGAGAATTAAATGTGGTTGTTATATACTTTAATTTTTATTTAATATTAATTTTGTTTTACTAAGGAATATTATGTTATTAGGTAATTATTTTCCAAAGACCTTATCGATTTTGTCTAAACTGGCAACATCAAACAAAAGGCTTGTCCAGTTGCGAACTAAACGAACCTGGTTGGTGGAGCTTGTCACATGTTTTGTTTCTATGGGGTAAATTTACTTGTGATTGGAAGTGTTTGCGCTGTTTCTGGTTCCTCTCTTGAAATGTCGAATATTTAAACATTCAGTGTCGGAGGTCGAAGGTTTTATCCTTATTTCTAAGTATTAAATTTAGTGTTGTGTAACTTTGCTGGTTTTGTTGTGTTTTTTTTCTACCTTGTATATGCATTTTTAGTTCTTATTTGATTTTTAAATAGTATTTCAATAGTATTACTATTGTTTTAAAATGAACAAATTTACTTGAGGAAAGACACTGCATGGACAAACAAAAGAAGTAATAGCAAATGTTTATAGGTAAGTAATAATCTTATAAAACAGTAATCATGTTTTTTCTAATGGGTTTAAGTTGGCAAGTCATCTGTTTGCAACATTTTTTACGAAGAGGGTATTTATTTGTCTTTATACCATTTTTTACGTCAAAAATATGAAAAAAGTATTGTTTTCATTAAGCTGTTAGCAAGTAACAACGAAAGCGGGCAAGTCTCGATGATTAGGCAACCCGCTTGTCACTAAATAAAGACTGAGTAATACGCTTTTATTTCAGAACTAACACTGTTATACCCAGAATAAGGCATACAGCTTTTCATAAATTAAATAAAAGCCATTTTTAAATATACTTTTGTCCTTTTTTTTTGTTTTATTTTGTTAATAGGGTTTGCGATGAAGAAGCCGCAAGCAACTCTTTAAAATTGCCACTTAAACGTAAGCTTGATCGGGTATCTCTTTACACCGGAGCTGCCGTATCAACGAAAAATTAATAAAGGAGATAAGGAACGGTTGGAAATTAACCCCAATCAAATGTTATCC
This sequence comes from Listronotus oregonensis, assembly GCA_019359885.1. NCBI lineage: Eukaryota > Metazoa > Arthropoda > Insecta > Coleoptera > Curculionidae > Listronotus > Listronotus oregonensis. The sequence continues at coordinate 10,932 of JAHBCN010016598.1, forward strand.
AGTCCTAAAAAAAAACGACGGCGTCTTTCTCTTGTCGAGAAGAATAAAAATTTTGATTTTCAAGTGATAAGACATATGATAAATAGGTTTTATCTTAAATTGAAAGTTGTCCCGACAAGTAGAAAATTGTTGCAAAAATTGCGAGAAGATTTAAATTTTTCATATTCTAGGGATTCTGGCGTAAATTTCAAAATAAAAAAAAATTAATGGAGCGTCCTAATATATTACATTGGAGGTACAAATATATACATGAAATACGAAAATATCGCCAAGAAGGGCGAAATATTAGTTGGATGAGACATGGGTAGATAATGATTTAACATTATAGTAATAGTAATGCTTACGTAGTAAGTTTTTATTTTATCTTTGTCATTTATCAAAAATTGCAATGATAATACTACAGGGAACGTAGAACGACGTTTCCTCATTTTGAATTATTACCAAAAATTAAAAATACCGCCTATCTTAGAGGTAAACAATTAAAAAAAAACGATTAGATGATGACGTTTTTCTGCATTTTTAACTTTCCATGAAATATTTTGTAAAATTGTTACTGATGGTCTTTAAATGCCTTTATTTTTGGTGACGACCAATATTTTAAATAAAACATAAATGTATACTGTACACATTATTTCATTTAAACAAATTACAAAATATTCCTGAACTTTTAGAAAATCCGCACGCCGCTGTGCTTTTTATGAATGAAGTACGCCATGTTTGGTTTACAACTTCCTTCCCCTTATCGACGCCGCACTGTCACAGATACGGTTGTCAGACTATACTTTCTTATTAAATAAACAATAAATACTAATATAAACTTACATATCAGTAGGATCAATAGTATACGAGATTGATCCTCCAACTTCTTTTCCATAAGCTAGGTAACCAAACAGTCCGGTTATTACGTAGAGTACTACCACGGAGGACATTCCGATGTTTAAAACACCGAAATTGCTGCCAAAACTTTCTGGGTCCCTCATTTCATTTTTCAAAGGCATAATCTAAAAAAATATTATTAAAATAAAATAGAGTAATTAACAGGATAAGTAAAAAGTCGTAAAAAGGTTGATTATGAAGCAATAAAAAAAAACTTGCAATGTATTTTTTTTTTATCCCAAAACAAAATTTTAGTGGAGATGTGTCGAAAAAAAATTCCTGAAAATTTGAGCCCTTTACATTCACTTTAAGTACTTTCCCAGGGCGTGGAAACATTTCTGATTTAAAATACATGTAAAACATCCAGTATCCGAACAAGATAATGATGTCGATTATTCCTTTAAAAATATTGATTTTAATTTTAATTTATCTGAAAATGAAATTAAAAGTGCTATTTCTTCATTTCGTCCTGGGTCTTCTGATGGTATAGATTCATTAAGACCAAGACATCTTAAGGACTTGGTAAGTGACGAGCATGGTAACCATTCTTTTAAATTACTGTCGTCAATTAAGTCTTTTATAACTCATTTATTTCAAGGTTCAGTTCAAAGATATTTGTAATTTTTTTATGGAGCAAACCTATTTGCTTTTAATAAAAAAGATGGAGGTATTCGACCAATAGCAGTAGGAATATGTTTCCGACGTTTAGCTCTAAGGTAATTTGCTCTCGTATTTATGAAAAGCTAGGAAACCTTTTTCGCCCATATCAACTTGGCTTTGGAACAAAATGCGGAGCAGAAACAATACATGCAATACGTCGTTTTCTTCTTTATCCTCACAATCAGATAAAGTTATTTTAAAAATAGATTATCAAAACGCTTTTAATATGGTTAATAGAAAAACAATTTTATCACGAGTAAGCGAATATCTCCCAGAATTTTTACCATTTATAGCCCAATGTTATGATAATCCAGTTTACTTTCTTACGGTTATCAACATATTTTTCTCAAAGAGGTGTCCAACAAGGAGATCCTCTTGGACCAGCTCTTTTAGTTTAGCAATTCATCCACTTATTTTATCATTAAATACAGAAATAAATCTTTGGTATCTAGATGACGGTACACTTGCGGTTTTAGATAATTTTCATAAAATAATCAGAGGAAGTAAAGATTTGGGTTTAAATTTAAATTTTGATAAGTGTGAATTAACTGTTTTATCTAAAGATCATTCCAATATACTATCAAATTTTTTAAGTGTTGTTCCTAATCTGTCAGTAATTCCCATTTCAAATTTTAATTTATTAGGAAGTGCTTTTCGTCAAATGAAATTAAATACTCAATTAATAAAAAGACAGAATTTTTAAAATCTCTTAGTACCAAATTAAAATTTATAGACTCACATATTTCCTATTATTTACTAAAATATTCCTTTGCCATACCTCGAATGTCTTATTTGTTAAGATGTTCACCTTGTTGGAAATCTCCAGAATTACTTTGTAATTTTGATAATGTATTACAAAGTTTAGTTCAAGACATAACAAATGTGATATTAAATTAAATTCTTGGTTACAAAGCACTCTTCCAGTAAAATTTGGAGGTCTTGAAATAAGAGATACATCCACCCTGTCTATTTCTGCCTTTTTAGGTTCAATCAATGACGTGTCAGGTTTACTTTCCAAAATTTTACCTTCCTATATTCTTGCGACAGTAGATTGATTTTAGCAATTGTTTTGTAAGATGGTTATTGTTTGCAATCTTCAAAATCAACCACAAGAATTACCAAAAAAACAGAAAGATTTTGACTTTTTAATTTTCCAAGCTCGTCACAAATATATTACAAACATGTGCCAGACAAGTGAAGATAAGGCACTCTACTTGCTCTTCAGACCCTGAAAGTAATGCTTGGATTAACGCACTTCCATCTTCGTCCTTGGGGAAATTTGTTAGATAACAAAACATTCATATTTCCATCGCTCTCAGACTTGACTGCCTTGTGTGAGGCACACTGCGTTTGGGCGAAAATGCTGATATTTATGGCCTACATGGGTTAAGCTGCAAAAAAGCGCAGGGCGTTCTTCTAGAAACAGTCAGATAAATGCATTATCAAAAGAGCTCTGATTTTAGCTGAAAATCCTTCTGTGTTAGAGCCTCTTGGGGTTTGCAGAAGCGATGGAAAACGGGTAGATGGAATGACCTTAATTCCCTGGAAATATGGAAAAAAATTACTTTGGGACGCTACTTGTAGCCATACACTTGCAAAATCTGGACAAAACTTCTAATTTTGTAGGTGCGGCTGCTCGTATTGCCGAGAATAAAAAACATCTAAAATATAAAGAGCTTGAAGCGCTTTATCTTCATTCCTTTTGCTGTTGAAACTTTTGGTCCTTTGGGTGATGAGCTAAGGTTTTATTAATGAAATTTGCAAAAAAATACAATGCAAATCTCGAAGTTTCATTATCCAAAGAATTGGTTTAGCTGTGCAACGGGGTAATGCAGCATCGGTACTAGGAACAATCCAGGAAGACCTAGGACTTGATGAAGTTTATAATTTTTAAATATAGATTAAGTTATTTATTTAATTTTAGAATATTGTTATTTGGTATTTATAACATTATACATTATTTATGTTTTACGTAAGAAGAGTGTTTGTGGACCTTTTAGAGATGACGCCTGGGTTTAAAAGTTTTGGGACCCTCAAATGTAAACTCTGATTTTTTTTTAATATCTATATCTCAGCCGCATTTAACACTATCATATTGTTCCAAAGTGAGATTTACTCATGATTAAATGCTTTACAAAAGTACAGTAAATATTGGGCAATTCTTTGTCCTTTCGTAAAATAGGTTTATGCCACCTTCTACTGAATATAAATACCTGTTGAAAAACCTTAATAAAGAAACAGGTGTTGTCAGTGTTTATAAAAATATTTTTTAAAATACCAAACTTAACTTTGGATCAAAAAGTATTAATTATGCATTATATTGAGCAGAGAGGTTGGCCAGAAAGGGATGTGCCTGAAAAGCTTAACATCCCAAAGAGTACTATTCATTTTGTTTAAAAAAATGGCAGGAAACACACTCCTTTGAGAGAAGAGCTGGAAGTGGTCGCCCCAAACTATCGAATCAAGAACAAGACAATAATTTAATTATTGTTTTGAGCCAACCATTTAAATCTGTAGTTACAGTAAAAACGAAACATTTCCCAACATTGTTGGAACGGCTCGGCCAAGAATAAGGCAAATATTCGAATTGCGCTGCCATCCGAGCCTTAAAACCGTTTTTAACAGATGCATATAAAGAACAACGCATTGGATTTGCTATACAATTTCACTTGGAACCTCCGATTTTTTGGAATAATCTAACATTCATCGATAAAAAAGTGTTTCAGACGTGCTACAATGGGATACTTAAGGTATACAGGCCTCAAGAACGATTTGATGAAAAATATACCCAAAGGGACAGAAGTGTTGGGCGATTTTCGGTAGATTTTTGAGGGTGGCTGAGTGCACAAGGATCTGGTGTATGTTATTTTATCGAAGGAAGTTCAATGCGAAGGTATAACTACAGAATATCACGCTTCCTTCTGTACTGTACTGATTTCTGGACAGAAATTTTATCTTTCAGCAAGATAAGTGTCCCGTTCGCATTTTTATCGATCCTATACACGTTTAGCGATGCGAATTGCCGAAGATATGCGAATGATGTTTTTACCAATCCTAGCTGATTTCAGCAGGTCGGACTGAATATGTGTAGGGTTAGTTATTGGTATTAGAAAGATGTAAAGCTTTTAATATATGCGCTTTAGTAGATTTTGTTTCCACTATATGGGAAAACCATTACAAAAGAAGATTACTCAATTTCGCTAATGGAAGGGAAGGCGCACTGGAAGTAGCTCCAACTGGAAAAAATGAGTTTGAAGTGTCGTCATCTCAAGGTGAAGAGAAATCAAAGTATAAAGTGCTCTCAGATTTACAAATATGCGAATGTCTTGCAGGACAAGGAGGAAAGTTCTCAAACACTTAAGCCGTCCAAGAGACTTTTAAAAATATTTCCACTTGCCCGCAACTGAGCACAAGTGATAAATTTTTGTTTGCAAAAATAGCAATGAGCGATACTGTTGAAAAAAATGCCATTTTTTTTTCTTCTATCAAAAGTCAGTTAGTACTAATGACACTACTTATGCATCTTCCTCTAGTAATAAAAATACTTCGAATGACGAATATCAGCTACACCATGATATTTCAGACCAATTAGTAAAAGATTTTAATCAAGACACAGCATACGAAGAGGAAGTAAATCGTCTTGCAAATAACTTAAGTATTTTAATTGAGTTAACTAAACAGAAAGATTATTCTTTGTTACCTATTTTGAAAAAAGTCAACACCAGGTTGGAGGGAGTGAAGACCACAACACAATTGGGGTCGTTTTTCTCAAATATTTTATCAAAAGTGGGGTCAAGGAAATCAATTCCAGTTCAGCCAACGTCCATTTCCCGAAGGAAGCGATCATCACTTCCAAAAGGTGCTCGAAGCATTCAGGCCGGCCGCCCTTCAAATTTGGAATTAAATCGCACTGGAAGAATTGCAAAAAGATCAAAGAAAAAACATCAACTTAGTGCAAATATAGCAGCTAATTTACCAAACGCTAAAGGTCATTAATATGTTCTATTTTCCGTTCCTTTTTATACTATTCTTGTGTAAGTACTTAGGTATTTTTAGTATTTGCTATTAAATCATGAGTGTGTCATGAGCTCAATTTTCGAATGCAGTGCTTTGGTAAAACATATGAGAAGTAATTGGATTTTTTTTTTATTTTTCCCATAGTTTGGAAAGTAGGGAAAATTTGGGAACATTGTAACCACATTTTTATTTCTCCATCAGAATGACAACTTTTCCCTCATTTAATCGAATTTGTACATCTTACTGTTTTGAAGATGGCAATAGCGACACTATACCTTAAATGGACACCCTGTATAAAATAATTTCCTATATCTTATTACATTGCTTAAAAAATAAATGGAGTTTGATGACATTAAAATGATTAAAATATATAGGGTGTCCTATTATCAAAATATAAAGTTGAAGTCATTGCTCAAAAACGAAATTGATATGAAAAAATTGAAGTAGGTCCCTGAATTATACTTAAAAAAAAACTACATAAATAGTATCTAAACATAATTTTGATATCTCATATAATAATCGAAATAAAAAGATTAATTAGAATTGCTCAATTTTCAAAAATACCTCGTATATTCGAAACAAATGAAATTAGATCGATTCGGTTTATTTTAGCCCAGTGAAATCGAAAATCGAGCTCGTAACACTTTTATTACTTTTTTTCTATGTACCTATTACCGTTTTTCTTGTAGCGTATAGAACCAACGAATAAAACTTGCTTTGTACTTCGTTACTTTTTAATATAATATAGTTTTTGTTATACTGTATAATGTGTTTATTGTTTTTTTTATATTTTTTAAACCGGCCGCTCCATATAAAGAAGTAAGTACCTTTTAAGTGCAAAAAATATGATTTTTTTGTGCCAGGAAAATCAAATAAAACAAAGTTTTAGTTTATTTTGCTTGCCCTACTGCACCAATATTTTTTTTATATTGCGGATAATAAGTACTTGGTGTAAAAATATGCAAGATATTTCGTTACTAACCCTACACATATTCAGCGCGACCTGCTGAAATCAGCTAGGATTGGTAAACACATCATTCGGCTATCTTCGGCAATTCGCATCGCTGAACGTGTATAGGATCGGTAAAAATGCGTCCCGTTCATACGGCCTAGGCATGAGCTAAATAGCGATATTTGCATAAGCCGTTATCGGCGATCGCGATTTTTAAATAACGGCGATTTAAAAGCGTTATCGCGATCGGCTTTTCGCCTACGTCAACTATACCTAAAGTCCAAAATTTCTGTCAGTGACTCATTTAATACCGGCCACCCACCGACGAAGCGGCTAAATAAAAATCTAACAGTAAAATGATTTTTAAGCCTATGATATACTTTTTCGCTCAAATACCAGTGAACCGGCCAAAAGTTTCATCGCCACGTTGTCATAATTCGCAAGAATAAATCACCAGCCAGCGATTGCACTTAAAATAGCACGCCAATATATATTAAAATCATTGTTATCAAGAAGACAATAAAAGTGGCAACACACATTCCTTAATTTGCAACTTGAAGAGACTTGAAAATAAGCGTATCGACAAGGTTTTCGTGCTGTTCGATGATTTTATTTAGTTATTATTGATTATGGACAGATTTTGTAAGTTTAAATTATAATTGCTATACAGGGAATTTTCTAAATATTATAAATTTCTAATAATTGTAGTATATAGATATTGTTTTGTGCCAATTTTATAATATCTTATTTAGTGTATATAATTGTATATATAGATTTAGTGTTGTTAAGTGCTTTTAATTCTGTAAACTATGAATATTAACCAACCTTAACTTTAACAAAATGAATCAAAATTCCATTTAAGACTATTCCTTTAAATTCTGTCATTTGCACGAAAACATATTTAAAAAACTCATACTATGTTAATATTAAAAACACTTAAAAAGTAAGGAAAAAACCTTAATTTTCAATAAAAAAGTAGGTAAAACGTTTACGTCCAATTCAACTCGAAATTCTAAAAATGTTGACCTGTTACCAGGTTGTAATAGTTTTCTTTATGACATTTTTATAAGATGCGAACCTTGCTTCGCTCGACCCACAATGTTTGATCAAAAATTATCTCGATATGGAAATCCTAAATATGGAACACGAAAGACCCGAAATAGTTATTGGATTCTACAAGCTGATGATCTCAGAGCTTTCGTGTTCCTTATAAAGATGGATATTTTGATGAAGCAATGCGTGTGAATATCGTATTTAATATTGAGATTGCAAGATCGGTGGTGAATTGGCAATCGGTGTAACTTGGATTGTCTATCGTTCTGCTTTTACATCTTTTTTAATTTGTTAAGACTAAAATTTTATGATTTTTTTTATGTAGCAAAATAAAATCAGAGAAGGTAAAATTAAAGCAAAAAATGTATTTTTTTTGGAAAACCGTTGAAAAATTGCAAAATTAAGCAAAAAAAATTACATTTTTCATTAATCCGAATAATATCAAAATAGTATAGGCTTGTTACTAATTTAAAGGGTTGATGAAAGTGTGAAAAATAACTTTTTTGTAAAAAATATTTTTCATGTTTTGACGAAATGTCATTTATTTTCTAAAATGCATACGCCATGGAATTGATTCCCTGACCCCACACAACCCGGGGCACTCTAAAAGCGAGCGATGCGTCAGTGACAGAAATTTTGGACTTGAAGTATAGTGTTTTCATTATTTGCGGCTATTAGCGCTCTCGAGTGATTCATTTTCTATGGCATATTAATTTCACTTGCCCTCTATTATACTGATTATAAACTGTAAAACTCGAGCTTAGTTTTTTTTATGCAAAAATAAAGGAAAAACACTCCTTTAAAACCCTTTTTTTTATTAACT
>JAHBCN010016599.1:0-19250 GCA_019359885.1 Listronotus oregonensis
CAGAGTGGATCCAAAATCAAGGTTTTGTGGACCGTTTACTTTTTGTCGTAGTGTGGTCTACTGGTTAAGGGGTTAATAAGGGTTTTTTGGGGAAAATATTCTTTGCGGGGGGCCCCAAAATTGGGGGGGGGCCTCGAAAATCTTCCCACGACAACGCACCGGCTGACACTTTATTTCCGCGTTTTTCCCCCAATAACGGGTGTTCATATTCTCCTAAAATTTCTTTTTTAAATTTTTTTTCTTCTAACGACTCTTTTTTACCTTTTTTGGGGAAAATATTTTAAATGATTGGGGGAAAGGGGAAAAAAATTTTTACCAATTTAAAACAAAAACATGCTATTAAAAAAAGCCCCTTTTAGATAAAAATATTATGGTATTTTTTTTTGGCAGAGGTATTAACAAAATAGTCCATTTTAAAAGTCTTTAACAAAAAAAATTTTTTAAAAAAAAGGGGAAATAAGATGTTTAAAAAGGGGGTATTCAAAAAATGACGAGCCCAAAAAAAAATTTTAAAATATCTAGCGGCATCAAAATTCCCCCCAAATTTTTCCAGCAATCCATGCGCCCGGGAAAAAAAATTTTTTGGGAAAGTTAGTTTTTTTGGGGAAAAAGGCGCTTGATGACATGGGACGCCCCCCCATGATCTCTTTTTTATAAAGGGAAATTTTTTCCCGGGGCCCAAAATATTTTCTCTATATTTTCCATAATATAAGGTTTTAAAAAAAGGGGGAAAAAAAAATTTTTTTTTGAAACTTCTTAACAAAAAAACCCCCCCTTAATGTTTCCCCCCCAAAAATTTAAAAATTCTCCCCAAACAGGTAAAAATTTAAAAAAATTTTTTTAAAAAATTGATCTATTACAGACAATATTCTTTTCATTTAACAGGTTTACCATATAAAATTTAAAAATTTAAAAAACATATATCATAAAAATCAGGTCTAAATGTCAAAAAAATTTTAAAAATTAAACTAAAAACCCAATTTTTTTTAATTGGGTCCCGGCCCCCCCTACTCTAAAAAAAAAAATGAAAAAGAAAAATATTTGGGGGCCCTATTTATTGAAAAATTTAAAATTTTTTTTTCCCAAAAGAAATTTATAGAGGGTTTTCCCCAAAAATTTAAATTTGGGTTTTAAACCCCCCTTACATAAAAAAAACTATTTTTTTTAATTTAAATCAAAATACTAGAACAAAAACAACAGCGAACGATCCCGGGCAGGATGTGTTTTGCACAACAATTTAAAATAATTGCGCCACCCTACTGACAGCCGATAAATAAAAGCAGAATTGATTGGGGGGGGTTTGCTCTCCCCCGGGCCCCTTTTTTTAGTAAAAAAAAAAAAGCCCGAATAAAATGGAAACTTCAATTTTTTTTTTTGAAAACGGACGGAATTTTTTTTTTTTTAAAATTTTTTTTTTTAATAATTTAGTTAAAACGTATAACTTTAGTAGTAGTTAATATCCATTTTTTTAAAAAAATTTTTTTTTAAGAAACTTGTTTTTCCCTTTTTTTTGGGGGAACATCGAAGAACAAGGAATAAGCTAAAAATGAAACAACTAGGTCGGAGGTTGAGTGAAAACCCCCCGGGGTTTTTCTTTTTTCAACTTAAAATTACATTTTTTTTTTGGGGACAGTACAATAATTTTTTTTGTATGAAGTTAGCAGTTAATAATAATTAGGGCTGGTTTAAATTATTCCAATAATGTCTACACGTATCGTGTGACTTTCCCCCTTTTTTAAAAAAATTAAAAAAAGTTATGATTTTTAACAATTATACAATTAAATCTAAATTTTAAAAAAAAAAATTTTAAATACAGTTTATCACAGCAAATATCACAACTTACTTTAAAGACTAACTACATTAAACATTTTGAGCTGTAGGAAGATCACAGAAAAGTATAAATTTTATGTAAAAAAAAAAAGATCGTGTGCTAAGTACATACTGTTATTCTAGGAAGTTATTATTTTGTTACAATAAATTTTTTTTACAGTAAAAGAAATATTGTTCTATTTTTATGTACTAAACACAATAGAAATATATTGTTATGAATACTATTTCATTTTTTAAACCCCGACTAAACATAAGTAAAATTTAGAGTTTGAATTTTTTAAAGTTTAATATGAAAAAAAAACCTTTTTTAAAATATCCCATGTAAAATATTTCAATTTAAAATTATAGAAAGTTAAAAATAAACATTTTTACTTTATGTAAAGTAAAATAGGGGGTGAGATTCAACTGTTTGATTTTTTAGACTCCCTTAAATCAATTCAAAATCTGAATATTTCTTAGGCTTTTTAATTAAACGCCCTGCCCCCCTAATAATGCTACAAAATTTTTTTTTTCCCCCCTTTTTTCCCAAAAACTTGAAAAGCTGATTTCGAAGTTGAAGGTTTGTAAAAAATTTAAAATTTAATTTTACCGGGGAAAATTTATTAAAGTAGGATTAGAAATGAAATTTTTGTCAGACTCAAAACTGGAATTACAGTTATTAAAACTATCGTCACTACTGCTACTAGACAAAAACAATTTGCTATCTACCTCACTACCAAAATTTTGGGGTTTTTTCTTAAATTTAAATTTTTTTAGAAGTATTATTTTTTTTGGGAACCCCGACTAAAAAAATTTACTTTTAGTTAAAATTTTTAAAATTTTTTTAAAAAGAGAACTGTCTAAATTTTCCAAAATTGGAGAACCTCTAAGGGGGATATTTGATTTTCCCCAAAAACTAATATTTTGAAAATTTTTTTTTGATCTTGATGAGAACTTTGCGAAGTCCCAAAAACCCTTTTGGGGATCTTCTGAGCTGTTCTCAACAACTTTAAGATACTTAAGATTCTGATAATAATTATTTTCTGAAAAGTTTTTTTTTTAAAAAGGGGAACAATCCTGTGGCTCTCTTGGCAAAAATTTATAAGTTGGTTTAAACCCCCCTTTATAAATCTACGATTTTTTTTGTATAATGGAACCCTTTTCTAATTGAACGGATATGATCGTATACCATGTTTTTTAATAATTTTACCTTTAAAACCCCGGTGTTCTTGGTTTTACCTGAATTTTTACCCCTGCTTTAAATTTTTAAAAACGGTTTTAATTTTTTTGTGTTTTTATTATAATTTTTTACCATTTGTTTTTTTTTTTTATCAAAAAAAGAGTTATTTTTTTTTTTTTTAAAAATTTTTTTAAAAAATTTTTTTTGAAAATTTTTAAAAAAGGTGGACCTTAAATTGGGGTTTTTTTTAAAACTTAGCAGGTGAGTTTTCGCCAAAAAAAGGGGGTGTTTCTGAGATCTAAAAAGCTAAGTAAGGTTTTTTTTGATCTAAAAAATTTTTTCTTAAGTAAATCTTTAGCATTTTGGACAGCTCTTTCAACCTGTCCGTTGTTTGGGGGAAATAAAGGTAAAAAAAAAATATGCTGAAACCCCCAAATTTTTTTTAAATTTTTTTTAAAAATTCCCTACTTTGAAAATTTGTGGCTTTCCCCCTTAGAATCTTAGGTCCCCCAAAAAGCGTAAAAAAACCCCCTTTTTTTAACTTATGAATAACATTTTGAGGGGGTTAAATCATTATTCAAATTTACAATTTCACAAATTTAAAAAAAAAAAAAAAACAATCAAAAGATAGCTCCCTGTGTGAAATTGAAAAATATTTTCCCCCTTTTCCAACAATTTTGGGACATCGAGGCCCCCAAATTTGGGGGATTTTTTGGGGGGGAAAATATTACATGATGTTACCATATCTTTATTTGTTTTCTCATACCCGGCCAGAAAAACAAAATTTGCCTTATAAAAAACATTTTTTAAAAACCCCTTTAAATGTGAATAATGAAGTTTTTCCAAAAATTTCTTTACGAAATTTTTTTTTGGGACTACCAATTTTTTGCCCTTTAAAAATCAAATTATCAATACATGATATTTCTGATCTAAATCTAAAAAAAAATTTTTGCAATTCTCTGGCCAGTTTTTGATTGGGGGGGCCCAAAATTTTTTTCCCCAACTTTTTTTTTTAAAATTACAAAGTTCGGGATCTTCTTGAGTTCTTTTTAAATTCTAATTTTTTACTGTCTGTAATTTTTAAAAAAAAAGAAAAACCAAAAAGAAATCTCCGACTCTATATCAAAACCCAATTTTTTTCATTGAAATTCAACTAAAAATTTTTATGCCCTGGACAAAGTATCAGCTATAAATTTAAATTTTTTTTTTCCCATTTTTGGGGAGACTAAATCAAAATCATATTTTTTAAGTTGTAACAACATTTTTGCAATCTAGGTGGCCGAGAAAAAAAGGGTTTTTTTTAATTATTAAATTAATGGTTTATGGGGGGGTTTAAAAAAGTAAACTTTCGACCATAAAAAAAATTGGTGAAACCAGTAGCACCAAACCAACAAGCCAACAATTTTTCAATTTGGCTTTTTTCGCTCTTTTTTTGGGGGAAAAAAACCTCGAGATGCATGAGCACATTTAGAAAATTTCCCTTTTTTTTAATTATTTCTGTTGCTTTTTTAAATAATTTGAAAATTTTTTTTTTCCCCAAAAAAATCCAATTTTGACTAACATTTCCGGCAAAGCACATGGGCGTAATACCTTTAAAATCCATATTTAGTCTTGGATTGGGTTTTTAAAAAATTTTTCCCGTGCAAAAGGGTTGAGGTTATAAAAAAAAATTTCCCCAAAAAACCCCCAAATCTCCCAAAATTCGAAATAATTCTGCTGAATTTGCCCAAAATCTTTCTTTTTTTTTAAAACGGCAAGAAATTTTTATAGCATTTTCTTGAAAAAATAAAATTGGGTTTTGGCTTACTTAACGAAATCCTCCAACATCTCTTCAATCGCCGGATAATCTTCTCAATTTTTCATTAGACACTCCATATTTGGGTTTAAATTTTAATAATTTACTTATATTTTTGATTTTTTTTAACATTTTATTACTTTAAATTAAAAAAAAAAGCGTAAGTTTTTTTTTAACTGCCCATGTTATTCCTTGCTTGGAAACATCGAAGAACAAGGAATAAGCTGAAAAAGAAACAACTAGGTCGGAGGTTAAGGAAAGCCCCCTGTCTTTATTTTTAACTTATAATTACAGTTCTGGTTTTTACAGTACAATAAGTCTTTTTTTATGAAGTTAGCAGTTAATAATAATTAGGGCTGGTTTACACTATTACCAATAATGTTTTCACGTATCGTGTGAAAAAACTGGAAACATGTTTGAATAAAGGGTGTGCCAATTTTGACCTAGGACCTATCGCCAAAACGTTTACCATTTTTTTTTTTTTTTAAAAAACAACATTTAATAAATGATTTACTTTTTTTTTAAAAATTTCAGGTTTTTTGAAAAATACACGGGCCAAAGTTTAGGGGGGATTTTTGGTTTTTAAAAATTTTTTTTTAAAAAAAGGGCCCAAAAATTTAAAAAAATTTTTTTAAAAAAGGGGAAATTAAAAAAAAAAACCAAAATTTTAAAAACCCGAACCATTTTCTTTAAAAAGTCAGTGGGGAAATTTTTTTATTTTTTAAAAATTTTCCCCAAATTAAAATTTTAATTTTTTTTTAAAAAAAAAATTTTTTAAAAAAAAAATTTAAAAAAAATATAAAAAACCCCGAATTTTTTTGGGGATTTTTTTTTTTTTTTAATTTTTAAATAAAAAAAATTTTTTATGAAAATTTTTATTTGGGGTTTTTTTTTTAAAAACCAAAAAAAAAAACCCAAAAAACCTTTAAAAAAAAGGTTTGGGTTTTAAAAAAAAAAAATAAAATAAAAGGAAAAAATTTTTTTTTGGGTTTTTTCAAAGTTTTTAAAAAGGGGGTTTAAACTACCCAAAAAAATTAATTTTTTAAAAATTTTTTTTTCCCAAAAAGTTTTTTAACCCCCCGGTTTTAAAAGTTTGCTAAGCAACGACACTTTTTTTTAGGGGGTATTTTAAAAATTTGTACAAAAGTGTAAAAATTTTTAAAAAGGTTGGAGAAAAAATTTTTTTTTTTTAACATTTTTAAAAAATATGTATTTTCGGAGAAAAATTTTTTTAAAAAAATTTTTTTTGGTAAAATTTTTTTGGGCACGAAATTTTAAAACTATTTTTAAAAATTTTTTAAAAATTTTTTCTTTAAAAAATTTTAAAAAAATTTTTCAAAGGGTTTTTAAAAAATTTTCCAATTTTAAAATCGTTTTTTTCCGAAAACCCTTTTTTTTGGTTTTTTTCCTTTTAAAAAAATTTAAAATTTGGGGCCAAAATTTTTTTAAAGAAAAAAAATTAGTTTGGGGGTTTTTTATTAAAAAAATATTTTAAAATTTTTTTATACCCTTTTAAAAAAAATTAAAAAATAAATTCATTTTTTAAAAATTTTAAAAAATAAAATTTTAAAAATTTCTTCTTGTGGGGGGTTTTTTTAAAAAAAATAAAATTTAAAAATTTTTTTTAAAAAATCATTAATTTTTTAAATTTTTTTTTTACAAAATTTTTTAATTTTTCCCCCTTTTTAAAACTTCCTAATTTTTTAAACCTTTTTAAACTTTTTTTCCCTTTGGTTTTTTTTCTTGCCAAAGTTTTTTTTTTAAAAATTAAAAAATTTTTTAAAAACCAAGCCAAAGTTTTGTTCCAAAAAACCCTTTTTTTTACGGTTTTTTTAAAAATTGGTTTTAGTTTTTTTTTTCAAAAACAAACCAAAAAAAGTTTTTTTTGGAAAAAAAAAAAAGGGTTTACCAAAAAAAAAAAAGGAAAAAAAAAAAATTTTTTTTTTTCCCCTTTTAAAAAGGGCCCTTTGGGAAAAAAAGAAAAATAACTTTTTGAAAAAAAAAAAGGGGTTTTTATTGGGGAAAAAAAATTCAAATTAATTTGGTTGGAAGGGTTTAAAGGGGGTCGGGTAATACACTGTCATCCATCCTTTGAATCTTATATCCCACATTCCGAAAAAAAAATTTTAGTATCCAAAAAAAATTTTTCAAAATCTTTTTTTTTCGGAAATAAAGACTTTATCCAAGCTTCATCAATGTACACAACCAAACCTTTATAGTGGGGGATCTGTAATTCGCCGTTAAATGTTTTTGGGAAAATACCGGGTTTTCCCACAAAAGAGGTAGTCGGCTTTTTCAGAAAACCAAAATATAACTTTGGGAAAAAAAAAATTTTGTTTTTAAAATGACCAAGAGAAATTGCGGGGAAAAATTTTTTAAGCCCCGTGGGGGGGCTGGGGGGGGGAAAAACAAAACATTATACATTTTAAAAAAAAAATTTTTAAAAAAAGTGTACAAACGTGGTACTATTTTTTTTTTTAATTTTTTTTTAAACAAAAAAGTTTTTAGGTAAAAATTTTTTTCAGTTCAAAATTTAAAAATGGGGGGGAAAAAAGGAAAGTTTAATTTGGGGAAAATTTAAAAACCCCGGGTTTTGCTTTAACCAAATTTTAGTAAACGGGGGCTCGTTTAGAAAAGCATTTAAAGCA
The DNA here is from genome assembly GCA_019359885.1 of Listronotus oregonensis. Classification (NCBI taxonomy): domain Eukaryota; kingdom Metazoa; phylum Arthropoda; class Insecta; order Coleoptera; family Curculionidae; genus Listronotus; species Listronotus oregonensis. The sequence goes on from JAHBCN010016599.1 coordinate 7,433, forward strand.
TTATTTTCAGGTTTATAAACTATTCACATTATCTCACAAACCCCCTTTGAAGGGCAAGGTAAAAAAAACTTATTTTGAAATTTTTTGAAAATTTTAAATACAATAAAAATATCCCCCTTTTTTCATATTTAGATATAGAAAAAAAACCCAAAAAAAAAGGCAAAAACCGTAATTTAATATTTTTTAAATCGAAATATATTAGCAAAAATATAAATACGACATAGAGACGTAACGCATTTAACCCCACAATGTTTTCCCTTTTTTGGGGCCCATTTCTTTGGTAAAAAATTTAAAAATTTTTTAAATTTTTTTAAAAAAAAAATGACATACTGCATGATTTTTACTAATTTTAACCCATTTAACGATATTAAACAACATTAGATAATTACCAACCTATAACCGTAATAATCCATCAGCGTGGTCCTTATCAAGTTAGCTTTGAAAAAAAAAGGAAAAATGAAATGTCAAAAATCCAACAATTTTTATTTCAAAATATTATTTTTGGTTTTTTTCTATTGTGTTGTTTAAAAAAAAACCCTTTTTTGGGGAAGGGTTTAAAATCACAAAACAAAAAATTTGATGACATTTTCCTCCCGTTCTACGGGGGGGGTTTTTGGGGGGGGGAAAAAACTTCCCCCCGGGACGAAAGCGATTTGCTAAACAAGTGAACATTCTGCTGCCGCTGCCGTACCGGCCTCTCTGAGGATATCTCATTACATACAGCCTTGCCGCTATTGTCGCATTTTTTTGACACCAAAATAAATAGCAATAATATCAACTGCTTCTTCAAACAACACAGGCATTTTTTTAAAAAAAAAAATAGCACAACACCAAAAAAAAAAATTTTGAAATAAAAATTGTTGGATTTTTTTTATTTTAGCATTTTTTTATTTTCAAAGCTAACTTGATAAAACCACGCTCAGGGTTTTTTGGTTTTTGGTTGGGGAAAATTTGTTGTCTAAATATAGTTAAATGGGGGTTTAAAAAAGTAAAAATTTTTAAATTTTTCTTTATTTTTTAAAAATTTATAAATTTAATTTTTTTTTAAATAAATCGGCCCAAAGGGGGGAACATCGTGTTCTTAAATGCGTTTCGTCTCTATGTCTATTTATATTTTTCTAATATATTCGGTTTGAAAAAAAGATATTAAATTTTTTTTTGCCGTTTTTTTTAGGGGTTTTTTTTCCCCCCCCCAAAATGTAAAAAAAAATTATTGTATTTAAATTTTTTAAAAAAATTGAAAATAGGTTAGTTTTTTTTTTGACGCCCCCTAGCCGGGGGTTTGGGTAATTTAACTATAGTTTTACACCTGAAAATAATGGTTAAAATGCTCTTCTAAACGAGACCCCAAAAACCAAATTCGGTTAAAAAAAACCGGAAGGTTATTGCCTTTTTTAAAAAACCCCCCCCCCACTTTTTTTTTGAACTGACCTTTTTGGGTTCTTTGTTTAGAAAACATTAATTTTTAAAAAAATACCATTTTTAATAAACTTTTTTTATTTTTTGGGGGGAAAAGTATATTTTTTTTTTTTTACGTTACCCTTACGCCCCCCGGTTTTCCCCCGCGTAATTTCCAGGGAAACCCTTTGGGCACCAAAAAAAAAAAGTTATACTATTAGTGGGGTTTTTTAGATTAAAAAACTACCCCCCTTAGTGGAACACCCGGGGGATGAATCGAGGTAAAAATTTTTTTATTCCCTTTAGAAACAAATCAACTCACTTTCCCCTTTTTTTTAAAAAAAAATTTCCCCCAAAAAAATTTTTTCTATTTTTAATGATTAAAAAAGGGTTTTTTTTGGGGGACTGAAATCAAATATAATATTAAAAAAACATTTGAGGGTTTAAAAGGGGTAAATTTTTTTTTTTACCCCCCACACCCCCAAAAAATACATTTGCAAAAAAAAAATTTTTCCCCCAAAAGGCAAAAATTTTGGTTTTTTTGGGACTGATTTTTTTAAAATGATATTAAAAATACATTTAAAAGGGGGGAGAAAAATGAATTTAGCCTTCTTAGCCCTTAAATTAATTTGATATTAATTTAAATTAGGGGCCCCAAAAAAAACCATGTGTACTTTAAAAATGGGTTAAAAAACACCCCCTTTGTAGTATCTAATTTTCCCTTTTTTAAACTTTGAGTTGATCTATTTCAAAGAAAAAAAAAAGTTTTATCTTGATTCAGTACTTCCAAAAAATTTTTAGGTTTTCTTCTTCTAAGTTTTTTAAAAAAATTTTTTAAATTTTGAAAAAAAAAATTACAAAAAATTAAAAAAAAAAATTCCCCAACAAAATTTAAAAAAAAAACTTTAAGAAAATTTAAGAAAAATTTATTGAAAACCCTAAAACATAAAAAACTGAATAAAAAAAACGGAATAAAAAAATTTAGATTTATTGATAAAATAAATATCAAAAACCAGCCTTTTAATTAGGAATTTTGATGGTTGTTTGAGACTAAAAAAAAAAATTTTAACTAAAAAAAAAAAAATGCTTTTTATAACGAATTAAAGAAAATAAATTTTAAGTATAAAGAGTTTGTTACAGTGATAGAAAGTGCAATTTAATAATTAAATATGAATAATTAATTTAGAATAAGAATAAAATAAGAGTTAAGTTTTTAACAAAATATTTAATTAAAGTAAAAAACGTGGGTTGCTTCATATTAACTGTTTCAATTATTTTATTGGTAGCTATTTACAAAATTAGGCCACTATAAAAATGAAGTAAATTGCACCACACTTTTTACTATAATTAAATTATTTTTTTAACCTAATTATTTTATAAACTTACTTCAAATTAACTAAATCATGTAAACACATATTCCTTATACCTAAAAATTATTTTTACTTTTTAGTTCAGTTTGCTAAACTATAATTCATTACAGGTAAAAGTTATTCTTTCTGTTTTAATTTTGGCTGGCTTTTCAAAATTTTATTACTACTTAAATGAAATAGCCTTAATTATTCGTTACGGTTATTTCATGTAAGATCTGTTTTTGACTTTGTGTAAGGCTATTAGACAAAATAATTGGAAACATGCCATGGGAAAATAAACAAAATATTTATTCTAATTGTTTTGGCGAGCACCTACACTAAGGCAAGCGAAAAGCGATTTTAAATAAAGGTGAGAAGTTGAAAAGATTGATATTGGTAATTTTGTCGAGGTTTCTAAACTTCTACTAAATTTTGATACCCCGCAATTTTCGGTAAATATCAAAGAAAGTTGACAACTAAAAGTGAAAGATTTGTTGCTGCGCGCTTTTCGCAAGCAACTTGTAGAAAACTAGTGGAGATCTGGAGAACTACTGCCTAAACCTTTCATGCCAATTCTTTGGCAACAAGTTTTCCACTTGTTGCTCTAAATTTGAGAAGATCAACTTTTAGTTTTCTACAAAAAATCTTTCACTTGCTGCTCCAGTTTAAGAGCAACTTTTAGCTTCCCAAATGGTATAAACACCCTTAAGAAGCAAACAAAATGTGTGCATTTAATTAGATTTTATCCTATCAGTCCATGAAATTCTATAGACCAAATTTCAAATATACCGTGGGTGTATAAAATAAAGTATCAGGCGCACTTTGTGTGCCGGCCAAGCCGGGCTATTGCACGAATGTGTATATCTTACACGAAATGTTTGGTCTATTTTTCCCCATTATACTTTGATCTCGTAACACATAAAAAGGGTTTTAAAAATTTAAATATGTTAACTCATATAATTATTCTAATTACTAGTAAAAACCTTCAGAAAGTTATGTCGAGTGATCTCTGAAATATTCGATGTTGAAAATCGCCCAATTTACTACTAAGTGACTGTCTAATTAATTGACTCATTAAAATCATGGGACACTCCCCGAGGGAAAAGGAACTTAAAATGTGGTACGTAAGTAGGTATTAGGACACAAGTAAAGGAAAACTTCCTTTACTTGTTATTTACTTTTTTTAATAGATTCATGGTTGAAACAAAGGCTAAAGAATAATCTTGAAAGGTTACTCACTAGTACTTGTTAGGTCATCAATCCAATGCACGTATCTAAAACAATTGACCGTGGTTAACAGCATGTTATTATTTAAATATTAGTTTATATAACAATACTCATATATTATTGTAAACTGTGTATATTAAATAATGTTTGTTTAATGTTTAAATATATATATATATATATATATAATACGATTTATACACATTAAGATTAGATACATTTAGATGCAGTAAGATAAGTTAGTTACAAAAAAAGCCTAAGAGGCTTTTTTATACTATTTTTCTATTTTTATATTAAAGTATGTTTTATACAAAGTCTCTTGTTTGACTTTTGACGTGTACCAGATACTACGAACCCAAGTACAAAGCAGGTACCCCAAATGGCGATCCTACCAGTTACATGTTAGAAGTCAGAAAAAGTGCAACCGTCCAGTGATATGGAAAAGGGGGCCAAATATGGGCAAATCCCCCTTTCCAAACATGCGGAAATTACTGACTCTAGAGTAGTCAATTCAAATTTCATCGTGGAAAAAAGAAAGCCTACCGTGCCTACCGATGAAAAGAGTACTACTATATATATTGACGGTGCTTCTTGTATTGTTGTTCCTACTAAAAAAAAAACAGACCTATCGAAAACAACTTAAGAAGAATCTCTCCAGAAGTATGTACTTCAGAACCCAGCAGCAGAACCCAGCGTAGTTGAGAAGTCCCAGAACCAGAACACTGAACAGCGTTGGACATAACCCCACAACAAAGATAACCCCCTCAACCCAGAACACAGACAGCAGTATAGTATGTAAGTTTATTAGGGGAAAAAATTTTTTTTATTATTATTATTTGTATATTTTTTTGAAAATTGTGTTAAAGTCTGCTCGACGCTCAAGCGCTCTCAGAGAACATTTTATTAGTCTGGAAATTTTTTTTTTTTAATTTTATTACAATATTGGGGTTATTTAATTCGAAAAAAAGCATATACGAGGACTCAGTTAAATTGTGCGACATTATAAAAAAGAGCCAAAAGAACGCCGAATAGACTTAGTTAGAGTAAATAATTTAATCCTAGAAGTAAAGGGGAGAAAATAAATTTCATAATATACAAAAAGAGGTCCAAGCATCTTTTTGACGACCCAACCTTAAAAAAAATCATATTCAGATTATAATAAAGCTATTAATTCACCTTTTTAAATCGCGTTCTCTCCTGAACGAAAGACTAAAAGATGGGGTTGGGAAATAACCCAACTGAACAATTAAAAAATAATAGTAATACCAGGAAATAAATATGGGGAAAAAAAATTTGATTTAAAACAGCGGCATCTTTGTTACCATCTAGGGAAAAAGGAAAATAGCACTAAACAGTTAATTGACGCAATTGAGTTATATAGCAGTCTTATCGATGATAAGGGGAAAAACCCTTTTTGATTAATTACGTTTTAAAAACAAAATTAACGCAAAATGCAAAACTAAGGTTAGAGAATTCGTTTTGGGACAGTGGAACAGCTGTGGGGTTAAAAAAAACCGGGGTTTTTTAACAAAAAAAAACCAGCAGTTTTATCGACACAATTACATAACGCAAGACAAAAACGTACAGACCGGAGGCGATATTTTTTGATCACCCTGTTGTAGCCCGAGGTTTTAAAACGTCCCAATGACACGATTGAATTAAAAGTAGTGTCTAAAACAGAGTTTCCCCAAAATTAAAAAAAATTCAATTTTACCAGTACTGTGATAATTTTATTTACAATGTGAATTCACAAACTATGTATTTTTTTCCCGAACAGTCGATCAGCTATGACGGGGCTCGGATGCACGACGGTGGTCCGCCCCTCCAGGCCAAAAAAATTTTAAGCTTTATAATTTCGAAATATTTTTAAAAAAAAAAATTTTTCTTTTAGGTACCCCTTTGGGGTATCAGCTACACATTTTGTCATATGGAAGTGCTTAATTTTTTTTAAAAATTGATGAAAACCTTAGCTTTTGTCCTGATAGACCACCGTCGTTGCAAAAAAATATTATTTATCACGCGATTGTAAAATTTTTTTGGGAAATATTCGATAAATTTTTAAACCTTCCGACTACCGTAGACATTTTTAAAAAGTTGGGTTAGTCTTGTCTAGAGCGTGCAATGTGACCATTGGCCTTTTTTTTGTCACACTGGAAGGGAAAATAAAAATTTCTCATCTGTTAGGCACTATTCTTGAAGGAAAAAGGGGTAATGACTTTCATCGATTCATCACACTGATACAGTGGACGAAAATAGTAAACCCCAAAAGAATTTTTTTTTTTATAATACAGTAAAATGTGGGGTGGATATTGTGGAAAAAAATCATCAAGTTACAATGTTGCCCGAAATACAAAACGTTGACCTTTACTTATATTTTAGGAATGATAAATGTTGCCTCCATCAATGCTTTTGTAATTGTAAGACATAATAATCCTACTTCTGAAAATAAGGAAGAACAACCATTTATAAAAAAATTGGGAAAAAAAAAGGTAAAAAAACCCCATCTCAAGTTCTTCTGGGCTACACAGGTACATTCATATTCCCTGAAAAATATTCAGGGGAAACCGGGGGGAAGCTGAACCTAATCCCCCTTCAAATAAAAAGGGGTCATTGTAAAAAATTACAAAAAAAAATAAAACATGCTATTTTTGTTAATTTTGCAAATGCTGGCTCTGCATGGAACATATTTTAGCCTACTGTAGAGAATGTGCGGACCAGCAAGCAAATAAATAGGATCAATGTTCAGGTTGATGCAATTTCTGCAATGAATTTTTTTAATGACACCTATTTGCTTTTTTTTTGATTTTTTAAATTCCTAATATAAGAATATATTATTTATGTCTCGCATTTCGCGTTGTTTTGTAACTTTTAATTTTTTTTAAAAAAAAATGGTTTAAAATTACATTTTTTTTTTAAATTTCTCTTATTTCAAAAAACCCAAAAAAAATTTTTTTTCTATGTAATGAAAAATCAATAAAACATACGTAAGAACTTAATAATAAAATAATTTTTGACCAAATGTATTACTAAAACCAAAAAATCACTCCACCATATTTGGTCCTAATAAAACCACCGTCGTTTATCTTGATATTTTAAATAGGTCGTGCATCGTAGTGTTAGGTACATCGTTGAGACATCGGGACAAATGGTGCATAAAAAATAATTTTTGGGGGAAAATATATATATTAAGAAATGCAGAAAGTGCAGAATTTTTAAATTTACTAAAAATTAAATCGCATATGTTAGAACTGACTATAAAAATAAATATATATATATAAACAAAAAAAAAATTAAAAGACATATAATCTTAAATGATTTTCACACTTACCAACAAGGTGGTCAGGGGGTTTTACAACGCATGTACAACAATATAAGGAAACGTTTTTTTTGGGCAGGTCAAAAAGGAGACGTAAGCCACTTTGAAAAAACGGGATTTCCAAAGGTATAAGCATTCAAATCCAAAAAAATGCCAATGGTAATAACAAGTACGGCTAAAACGGCATTAAAAAGGTTGTACTTGCCTTTTTAGGCCCTCTACCTGAGGATGGCCAAAAAAAAAACATTTTGACGCTTCGGGGGACTTAACAAAGTTTGGGAAAGGGGATATCCAATAGGGAAAAAGGAAGCTAAAACGGTAGCAAAGGCATTCGTAGAAAATTTTATACTACGATATGGGATACCTTGTGAAATCCTAACGGACCAAGGTTTGGAAGTTATGTCTAGCACGTTTAAAGAAGCTTTAAAAAAAAATTAGGGATCCAACATTAAATTCCCCTACAGCATTCCATCATGAAACGCTTGGAGGTCTGGAAAACTCAAAAAAAACATTTGGGTGCGTATTTGCGTATGCAATTGTCAAAATATAAAGAAAAAAATTTGGAGCGATTGGGTATCGTTTTGGGTTTTTTTTCATATAACAACACGGTAAACACCTCAACACGCTATACACCATACGAGCTTGTATTTGGTAAAATAAGCAAAATCCCGTCAAACCTTAATAATCAAATCGATCTTTTTTATAATTTTAGGTTACCCATTTGAGTTGAAATTTAGTTGCAGACTGCGTGGAACGTGCAAGAAATAACAATTGTTTAAAAAAAAAAAGCTATAACCCAATAAAAGTGCAATAGCTATAATTATAAAATCGGGAAATTTCCCAATAAAAACAAAAAAAGTAGAGAAAAAAATTAGCACCTTTTTTTTAAAGGTCCTTTTTAAAAAATTTTTTGATATTAAGAACCCCAAAGTATTTTTAAAAATTTAAAAGAAAACCCCAAGGAGGTACATAAAAATATTTTAAACCCTTTTTTTTAAGTCTTAAATTGTACATAGTATATAAGATAAGAATAAAAAAAAAAGTTCAGACAACTTTTTTTTTTAATTTTTAGGGAAGGTGTAATGGATTCTTTGGGTTTAAACAAAAGGCAAAAAAAATAATCTTGAAAGGTTAGTCACTAGTACGTGTTAGGTCATCAACCCCAAAGCACGTATCTAAAGCAATTGACCGTGAAGGTTAACGGGTTTTTTCCCATGTTATTTTTAAAAAAATTATTTAAAAAAAAACAATACTCATATATTTTGTAAACTGTGTATATTAAATAATGTTTGTTTAATGTTTAAATATATAAAATAATTTATTTTTACACATTAAGATTAGATACATTTAGATGCAGTAAGATAAGTTAGTTATAAAACCCCAAAAAGGCATTTTATACTTTTTTTCTATTTTTATTTAAAAATATTTTTTATAAAATCTCTTGTTTGACTTCTTGACGTGTACCAGATACTACGAACCCAAGTACAAAGCAGGGTACACCACACTTTAAAATGTACATTTTTACTCGGAAAGCTTTAAAAACTGCCAGAATTTTATTCACTTAACAAAAAGAAATGCCACATTTACCTTTTAGACTCGAAACCAGGCGCCATTTAAAAAGTTTCTTTGGTTTGACGGTCTGATTTTTATGCATATTTAGGATTTTTTTTTGGGAATCAATGAAAAAATGGAACTTTGGAATTTTTATCACTTATTTATAAGTTTTTAAAAAAGTACACACAAAATTTTTAAAAAAAAAATTCTTAAAAACCCAAAATTATCCCCCTTTGAAGACTTTAAAAAACAAAACGCTTACTCCCTCCTTGAAGCCAGCTGATTGGTTTATCTAAAACTAAAAAAATCAGCGGCCTTTTAATCTGAAAGCATAATACACGAAATTATTTTTTGCAGACTTCGGGACAAAAAATTTCAAATTTCATGCATCTTTTTTGAACTTTTTTGTTAAAAAAAATAGAAATATTTTTAATTTTGGGATGATAATAGACTATTCCGTGCGTCTTTATGTGCTAAGTCGACCCTATAAATTTTAAGTGAATCGGCCAAGCCGTTCTCGAGATATGTAGAAGAAAAGTTTGAAAAACATAGTTTCGAAAAAAACCCGTTTTAAGTTGAGTTACAACTATAAAAATCCAAACTTACCATTAATCTGCGTTACCAAGCCTAAAACAAATTTCACAACGTAAATCACCACACCAGTTTTTTCCTAAACTTGTTTAAACTTTATTGTACTTGTATTAGCATACATGTGTATAGGTCTCAGGTATCAACCCACAGAACACTATCAGCCTCTCAGCGCTCAGCTTAGCGCTCCAAACACGTGCCTCTTTTACCTCCTGCATCTTTATTACAGCTTCGAATTTTAAAAAATTACTTTACCATTATATTCAAAACATATTAAGAAAAGAAAAAAAATTATGTAACAAAAAAAAATCTATATTTTGAACCTATCAAACCAGAGAACCCTCTAAAGGAACATAAAAATGAGCAATTTTCGTACTTCTTACTCCCACTTTTTTTCCATTCATTAAATTCAGAAAAAAGGAAAAAGACCCCCCTCAAAAACACTTATCTATATAAAATTTTTTCTAATGTGGATATTTTATATGTAGGTAGGTATATATATTTATTTGTCTTCCACGTGATTCTGAAGTTATGGCTTGAGCTAAAATCATGAAATTTGGCACAGCGGTAGTCTTTAGCAGTGGCTAGAACCTAACTAAGCCCTTTTTTTTAATTTCCCCCGGGGCAAAATAGGAGAAAAAAAAGGTTTTTTTTCCGTTAGCCGTAGGGGGAAAAGGGTCTTACGGAGAAAGGGCTACTTAATTAATATTGTCTCTCGCCTGGCGGAGCAGGCTTTTCATCTAGTGTGAAATAAAGGCCAAATTTCTACCCAAAAAAAATTTGGCTTCTTAAAGTACTGAGACCCAAAAAAGGGGGCCAAGTTCTGATCATAGTTTTGTTCCACTTTTTTTAATTTTTGGGTTTTTTTTAATGACTGTCTGTAGCATTTAAAAAACTGTATGTTTTAATAAACGTTAGTACAAAAAAATCCCCTAAATAACTTGCTAAAACAAAAAAAAATTTGGGGCAAAATTCGGACAATCCCAACCTTTGGGGCCCTTAAAAAAACTGGTCTAATTTTTAGATCTTTTGTACTTTAAGAGGCCAAGAATTTTTAAAGGAAAGGCCCCATTTAACATTGGGGTTTTTTTGGGTTTAAACCCCAAATTAGACTTAAAGATGTGGATGTTTACGGGAAATGAAATACCGAGACTTAGCTGGTTTTTTTGTATAACGATCTAGGAAAAAAGGTGTCAAAGTGGGGGAAATAGAGGCTTTACCAGATGGACTATTAAAAAAAAACAAAAGGGGAAAACTTTGTGTTGCGCTACTGGAAACTTCAAAAAGTTATTGTGCTGGCTAATAATACCTATAAAAGAGGAACCCTTCAAGGAAAGAAAGATATTTTGTACACGAACCTTTTTTGGGGTGCAAACAAAAATACTAAGTGTTGTAGGGATAAAAACATATTGTAAATGTTATATTTTATATACTTGCAGCAATTTACGTATTTTATTTTTTAGGCAGGATCTAATTTGGGATACGTACATAGGTTAAAAAGGGGGAAACACATCAAAGCTTAAAAGAAAAATCAAAGCATCCCAGAAATTTGTGTCGTTAATAAATGTAATGTCTGCCCACAAGGTGGGAGACGAAAATTGGTAAACTTTTTTTCGCAGCAGCGAATATATTTGTGTTATTAAAGCATTAAACTTTACAAGATTTTTAGCGCCCTAATTATTAATTAAAGAAATAACTAAAAAAAGTGAAAGGTATAATTGGTGTAAAAACTTGAAGAAGGGAAGATCTTTTAAATAAAAATACAAAAAGCTACTGCCAGTTTATAGCATTAAAGTAGTCTAGTATTGATTTGGTGAAAGCTAGAACAAGGACCGCCCACAAGTTCGCAGCGAGAAGGACATCTTACCAAACATGCATCAAATTTTGGCGACATACCGCGTTGAACATTGTTAGGACAGTTAACATACCGGTTTATTTTCGCGAGAAGCGGTAACGTAGGGGAAGGTGTTCTGACGTCAGTATCTACGTCATTACTTTGTACCCAGTATCTACCGCTATCGCCACTAGTCAGGAGGAGCGTTAATAATGGTTATGTCAAGTTTCAATTTAAAATCATGGAGGATTCGCGGCTTTTTTTTTGTTTTGGTTCTTTTTATGTTTTTTTTTTTATGGGGTTTCCAATTTTTTTGGGTTGCAGATTTTTTTTTGGGTTTTTAGTTTTTTTTCCCCAAAAGCAATTATATTTAAATCATAAAGGAAAAAAAAACCTTGTTATAGTTGACCTGGAAACAGCTAATATCTTATTAAATGAAAAAAAATTTGTTTATATACAGGGTGTTACTTAATGGTATGTCATAATTTGAAGGAGGTTCCTGGATCGATTTTAAGTCGAAAAGTTTATATAAACTGGGCCCCCAAAAAGCTTAGT
>JAHBCN010016600.1:0-19287 GCA_019359885.1 Listronotus oregonensis
TAGGGTCACATTGAGAAGTTAAATTTCTCTATAGCCTGTGATTTAGGAGAAATTATATCAAATCCAAAGTATGATTCCTATAACAACTAATAACTTAGTTGTAAAATTTTATTACAAAAAGTTTACGCACTGGGAGGTAATTAAAAATTGCCCAAAAAGTCATGTCGAATGAAAGTACGAAAATCAACAAAATTGATTACACAGGTCCCCCAAATAGAAGTGGTGTGTGTTGGGTGTCGGACTAAGATTTGTTGGTGTATTTCTTTTTGCTGGGCACGAATCTAAAGTCAAAATTGGGGGTCAAATAGCAAAAAATAAAGAAATGTTATTCTCACCTTTTAAACTATTTACTATTTAGAAAAATAATTGATTTTGGGTAACCTAAATCCTATCTATTATTATTTTTTGTTCCCACAAAATAATTGTGAATAAAAAATAATAATTTTAGTGGATTATTTGCCTATTGTGGTTAGTTGTGAATAGTTGTGGTCAGTTGTAGTAACTTGTCTAGATAAAAAGGTTTATAAATACTTTTAATAAGACGAAAAATAAAGAATAATTTGATTTTGTCCAAAAATTTCTGTTCAAAAGACAAAAAATAATTTTTTATTTATGTAATTTTTGCAGTTTTTTTTGTTTTAAATTATTTGTTTTATATACTTAATAAATATAATCGGAAAAGCAAAAACTAGATTCTTTTTAATAAAATTATCGGTATTTTAATCGATTATTTTGGAAAAAAAGATTAATATAGTATCCTTAATTCATTTATTAGGTTTTTAGAATTAATTTTTAACTAACCATAATTAAAAGTAAACATTTTTAGAAAAATGTTTTGATTTTGGGTAACTTAAATTTTATTTATTAATATTTGTTTGTTCTCGCAAGTCACTTGTTGTTAAAAAGTTATAATTTTGTTGAATTGTTTGCTAATTTTTATATTAGCACGTAGTAAAAACGTATAGATTTTTGTCTCGAATGGACCTTGAAAAAATGAAATAATACATCTCCATTCCTAAGAAGGTTTTAAAGCAACCCCCATGAACTATGTGTGGGTGCGCAATCATTCCCCCAAAATATATTTAATCATATGCAACTCTAAAAATTGCAAAAAAAAAACAGATTTTTCAGGACATGTCTATATATATATATATATATATATATATATATATATATATATATATATATATATATATATATATATATATATATATATATATATATATATATATATATATATATATATATATAATTTATTTTCTTGAACCTTTTAGAATATATTCTGAGTTTTTCTTCTTCTTGGGATTTTGGTTCAACAACAAATCAAAACTATTTTAGTTCCATGTTAAAAAAGTTTTATTTCAGACGTTTCGGCTGATTTCAGCCTTTATCAATGATTTTTCTATCTAAAACAATTATACAACTAGCTTTGATGTTCAGAGTATATGTTAACAATGTACAATTTTTATAAAAATGTTTTAAATTTTTTTATCGACTTACCCAAAAAGGTTATTCCAGATCCCTATGACGAGACCTGTAAGGAGGGCGAAACGCGTCTAGGGAGGGAGTCATAGTGGCTAACATAGAGAACAGAATGTCCTCTTTAAGCTGTCTCATAATGGAGTTATGCTTTTCGTATACAACAAGTATTATTTATATACAGGGTGGAGCAATAGTGTGACAAAGTACCATATCACCTTTTTATTAAAGAGATACACAAAAATGTTAAATACCAAGGTTGTAGTACATAATATGGTGGTGCATATTTTAAAAATATTTTTAATTATACAGGGTGTTTCAGAAACACCTGACACACACTTTTTTTTTAATGGAACACCACATATATTATGGCATTTTTGGATTCTAGGCAACCTACCTAAGTTTAACCGTTTTTGAAATATTTTAAATTTTATGTCAAAAATGACATTTACAGGCCATGTTATAATTAGCAGTTTAATTTATTCGGAAGTCTCTTGTAATTGATTGAGGTTGGTTTCTTTATAGTTAAAGACCTATTGCAGTAGAGTGTGTTGATATTTTGATAATAAATTAGTACAGGGTGATCAAAATAACAGATAAGTGCAGAAATGGGTCAAAATTTAAGTAACGTGGCGGACACTTTGAACACCTAATTAAGTAGTTTTTTATTTGTTTAATATTTGTTACTAATTATTTGTTAATAGTTGTAATATCTGAAGACAATAAATAGTTTTATTTCTGTAGTATTTGAGTATTCTTTTTGCCGTCGAGGCCACCTAATAAAAAAAACTAAAAGCTGTATGGGATATTTACAATAGAAAAATGTTAAATAGCGAATATTTCGAAAACTATACATTTTTGGTATAGACAATCTAATACAAGGTTACCCTATTTATTAATGCTAAATAAGACAAAGTTTAAAAAAAATAGGGTTTCCATTTAAAAAAAATGACTTTTTACGTTTTTTTGGATTAACTTTTAATTGATCGATTTTGATCACCCTGTACTAATTTATTATCAAAATATCAACACACTCTACTGCAATAGGTCTCCTGCTATAAGAAAACCAACCTCAATCAATTACAAAAGACTTCCGTATAAATAAAACTGCTAATTATAACATGGCCTGTAAACGTCATTTTTGACATAAAATTTAAAATATTTCAAAAACGGTTAAACTTAGGTATAGGATATTATAAATAAAATATGTCTACAATTTTGCCTAGAATCCAAAAATGCCAAAATATATAGGGTGTTCCATTAAACAAAAAAAGTGTCTGTCAGTTGTTTCTGAAACACCCCGTATATTTAAAAATATTTTTAAAATATACACCACCATATGTACTACAACCTTTGTATTTAACATTTTTGTGTATCTCTTTAATAAAAAGGTGATATGGTACTTTGTTACACTATTGCTCCACCCTGTATATATTTGAGACAAGCAAATAGACACAACATTATAAAAATAAAATTACTTGAAACTGGTAAGGGGTGTTCACATTTGCACACAAGATTTACTATGATTTAGTAAAAAATATATATATTACTGTTAAATAAAACCAAGAAGTAATTAATATATTTATAAAAGCTGATCAAAATAGGTTCAAGGAGGTCAAGACAACAATAAATATTTTATTTATTAAATTTCCGATAAATTACAATCTCGTTTCAATAATGTTTGACTAGACTTTTTGTTTTCTGAACATAAACATTTTAGGAAATTTAAATCGAAATTAAGGTCAGATATCGTCGCCAAGGTTTTTTAGTTTTGAAAAATAAAAGATAAGATAATATTTATTTTCGGTTTCGTGGTCACGCGTTAAATAGCAAAATTCATTTATACTGGGTGTTTTTTAATTAATTAAAAAAAATACAGCACAAAATAAGAAAATACATATAAATTTGCTGGGAAGTGTTTTGATTCTATTTTGGGGCTTAGTTGCTCACCTAAAGTCTTCTAAAATTCCGTATAATAGGATCCTAAAGAGGCGAGCTAAGCTACATAAAAGGGCTAAATTTCTGTTTTTTAAGAATTAAAGTATGCCATCCAGCAGCAATAATTTCTTGGTGTTATGAGAAGAAAGGATGCACTTAATTTGGACCAATTAAAAACACAAAACAAGAACTTTTTTCTTTATAGTCGAGTCTTTTTAATATATCTGTTTTTTTTTATACTGTTAAAAATCAGAAATATTTAAAAACCGGAACAGAATTATTTATACCGGGTTTGGTTTTCGGGTTTTCGTTTTAACCGGATGTGGCGAGAACTTTGATATTTTAAAATAGACATTTCCAATCGCCATTTTTTCCGAAAGAAACAAAAATTGGTATAGGATATACTACAGGTTTTACAGAATTTAAATCTTAAAAAATGTACAGGGTGTTTCATTTAAAATGTTAAAACTCACGCCCCTTTCGGTTTAAGCGAAAGGAGTAGGCAGATATATCTAAAAATTGGCATTTGATGACACAATATATGATCCTAAAATTTATATATATATATATATATATATATATATATATATATATATATATATATATATATATATATATATATATATATATATATATATATATATATATATATATATATATACCGGGTGGTGCATCGCCAAGCGGAACATAGGAAATCCCATGTAAATTTTAAGGGGGTTAATTATTGGCTCCGCTGTACATTTTAGAGAAAAAATGTAAGATAACTTTTTGAAGAGACCAATATGACAAACCCTCGTGCCAGGTTTCAAAAAATTTAAATAAGCGAATCTTGAATTATTTAATTAAATGTAATTGCAAAATTACCAAATTTTCGGTTTAGGTAAAACCAAACAGACACCAGCCACCAGCAAACAATTTGTTTTAGGGCTGTGTCAAATTTAACGTACAGCCGAATACAAGAAATGGTTTTTTTTTCGTTTCATCAATCTCACAACCATTACATTCAAAGTAAAAGACACGTAAACATTATTTTTTTATCATTTTATATCTTTTATTTAATGTAACAATTAGGTTTAACTTTTAACAATTATTACTATCAATCATTAAAAAAATAATTTTATCATACTAGAATTTAATTAAACCAATAGCAGTATCTGAAATATTTTTAATTTATTTTCCCATTAGGCCTATCTGGTCCATTTTAACCATTAAACGTATTGTCAGTAAATTCGGGTCCAAAGCCATCGCAATAAATAATTGTAAATGTTAAACTCAGAAGATCGAAAATAGATCCGAAAAAAGAAAGAAACTGAACTTTTAATATTTTACTAGGTGTGGAAAAATAAAATGAAATAAAATACAGTAACTTTTTTTAAAAATAATAGAGAATTACATAGAAACATTAATTAATCAAATGTTTAAACAACCCCCCATTAACAACTAAACAATATCTTAACCGATCATAAAATCCATTTCTAACGTTGCTAAGTTAATATTGCAAAATTTTATTAGCTAACGAAATAGCTTTTTGTAGCACATTTATATATGACACTTTTAAAGTGACCCCACAGAAAGAAGTCATTCGGTGAAAGATCAGGTGACCTGGCTGGCCAAAGTATCCGGTACCGTGGACCAATAATATTGCCGTAAAAAGCATTTTCCAGGTACTCTCTAACCATACGGGCATTATGGGCGGGGTAACCATCCATTTGGTACCAAATCATCATTTAATCTTCCCGAACAACTTCTTTCAAGGCGGGTCCATTTGATTTTGAAGTAAGTCCAAATAGGTTTCTGCTGTCAGGTTATAGTCCATAAAAAAGTGTGCAATGATATGGTGTCCGATAATTCCCACGAATACATTTGTTTTTTGGGGATATTGTGTCCGAGTATGAAGAAAGCGATGTTCATTTTCTTGGCTCCAATACCGGCAATTCGGAACATTTGGTTTTTTGTTGATCGGTAAAACAAATATTTCTTAAAAAATTGCTATCGTTATTTCCTTTTTCCATCATTTCAAAACAAAATGCCATTCTTTGCTCTTCATTTCCTTCCTGGAGCTTTTGATGTTTGTCGAATTTATACGAATAATATTTATGTTTTTTCAAAGTGCGCAATACCGTTGTATGATGTTTATTTACATTTTGCCCAAGAACTCTCGTACTAACCATTTTGTTTTCCTCTACACTCAGTAGAATATTAAGATCTCTGTTCTCTATTTTTTCGGCTTTCGATATCTTGAGTTGAACATTAACAATTATTTATTACGGTACCTTTGAACTCGAACTTACTGACAATACGTTTAATAGTTAAAATGGACCGAATGAGCTTGGTGGAGAAATAAACTGAAAACATTTCAGATACTGCTCTAAAACTGTTTCCCGCATAACGCCACTTAGTTATGGATGCTTTTTCTTCGACTGAATAATTAATATTTTTTTCAAATACCGATTGTCACTGATTTATTGCCACTTCTCCTCATGTCATGGACAATATTCATTTTACTGGTGCCTTTGGTTTGATGTTATATTATATATATATATATATATATATATATATATATATATATATATATATATATATATATATATATATATATATATATATATATTATATATATATATATATATATATATATATATATATATATATATATATATATATATATATATATATATATATATATATATATATATATATATATATATATATATATATATATATATATATATATATATATATATATATATATATATATATATATATATACCTGGGTGACAACGAAATCACTACCCAGCCTTTTATTTTCTTGAATAATAACATATGGATTTCAAATTATAGAATGCTATAATAAAATTATAAGATGCTGATTATTTATAACATGTCTCTATCACTTCCGGTTTAACCGGTAACGACATCAACTTTTATTTTTCCAATGGCATACCCTGTATATTTAAAATTTGATTCTACAAATCATTTCTGTTTTTTAAATGTATATTATGCCCTATACCTATATTTGCTAGTTTTTGAGAAAATGGCGATTAAAGATACCCAAACTACCGTATTTATGCAGTTTTTATGGGAAAACAAATAAATGATTTTAAAAAGTTATTATGTTTAATTTTTTTTTTTCTAAAAACTCTATCTTTGGAGGTTATAATAAAACTACTTCCGGCTTTACCGGAAGTGCTAAAAAATTGATTTTTCCCCAATAATGTTACTTCAAAAATTTAAATGTAACACCCTGTATATTTCTTTTAATTTGTTAGTTTTTGAGAAATGGCGATTGAAGATGTCCAAACGACCGCATATTATGCAGTTATAGGGAAAACAAATAAACTTTAAAAAAAATTTTAATATTTTTTAATTTAATTCTAAATTATTTTTTAATTAACTAATTAAATAAAAACTAATATTAAAATAACAAAATTGCTCCAAAGAGAGGCCCTTAAATTATTTTAGGCTCATTAATTTTCTAACATTTATTTTTTTTTCCCTATAACTGCATAATTCGGTCAGTTTGACATCTTCAATCGCCATTTTTTCAAAACTACAAAGATAGGTATAGGATATTATACAGATTTTAAAATTTGAAATGCCCCGAGAACCAAATTTCAAAAAAATATACAGGGTGTTGCATTTAAATTTTAAAGTAACATTATTGGGAAAAGTCAATTTCCGCAGCACTTCCGGTAAAGCCGGAAGTAGTTTTATTATGACCCCCACAGAAAAGAGTCTTCAGAAAAATTAAATTAAACGTAATAATTTTTTATATCATTTATTTGTTTTCCCATAAACTGCATAATTGCGGTAGTTTGGACATCTTTAATCGCCATTTTCCTAAAACTAGAATAGGTATAGGATATAATTTAAATTTTGTATCAGGAATGATCCTGAAACCAATGAAAATATACAGGTGTTCCATTAAAACCCAAAGTTGAAGTCGTTTCCGTTAAACGGATAATAGGCACATCTTTAATACCTAAAATCGGCATCTTATAACATAATATGTCATTCTAAAATTTGAAAGCCATATTGTTTTTTAAAAAATGAAGGGGGGGAGTGATTTTTATCCCATTATATATATATATATATATATATATATATATATATATATATATATATATATATATATATATATATATATATATATATATATATATATATATATATATATATATATATATATATATATATATATATATATATATATATATATATATATATATATATATATATATATATATATATATATATATATATACGTCAATTTTAGATGTAATACCATCTGCCTATCACTTCTTTGACAATCAAGAAATTAGTCTTAAAAAAAACCTAATACGCAAAAGTTGTAATAATTGACAAACTTAGATGCAAAGTGAGTTTCCTGAGGGATAAAGTTGATATTGGCGATATATTATTTATTTACAAATCTTATCTGATAAAAAATAATTTTTACCCGGTAAGCAGATGGGTAAAGGAAGCGATTAATTAAGATCCCTTAATTCAGTATGGCATGAGCCTTTTTACTTTGCACTTTTGCAAAAGAAAACAATCAATCTTCTTACGCTCGGTGTTTTTAAAAAACACATTTCAGCGCTTTAGATTGCATTCGCAAGAAAATTAACCTAGACTGTGGAGCAAAAATGGGTATGTTTCGTGTAAAAAAGTTTAGCGAAAATCTGAAAGTTTTAAATTGAAGGGGGGGGGTCTTTTTAATGACAAATTCATAAAAAGATACAGCCCGATATGCGTTGTTTTTTTATAAACAATTGAAAAAGCCCAAAGTTCGGTATTTCGGTTTTCTAATTTTCCAATAAAATTTTAAAAATAAACGTTAAATTGGAAATTTTAAAGCATAAAAAAAATTATATTTTTTATAAATTAAATAATCAATTAAGCACAATACAGAGCTTTTCAGCAATATTGAATAAACGTTGCAATAATTATTGTAAATTAAAATTCATTGTATTATTTAATTAAATTTCGTCCTCGTTTATATTGAAAAATAACAAAGTTATTGTGAAGTTTATACCTATACCAATGACTATTTTTTAAACGGCATTTTTAACAACAACTTTAAAATAAATAATTATTTTTTTATATAAATTCTTAAAGTTAAAGCCTTCAAAAATCTATTTTGCTTTTGAAAACTATTCTAGGATTATTTTTGGGTAACAACACTTTTTTAAATAATTCATCTCTGGGATAGACATAACAATTAGCTTTTTTCATAAAGCCAATCTGGCTAAAATTTTGCATCAAATACCAATGATACCCTCATTTTTACAAATGTTTAGCCATTTACAATAATCATTGCAATAGTCATACATTTATTTAATACTGCCGAATGGGCTTAATTTTTTTATCGATTTCAATTCATAAAAAATAAAATTGAAGGTTTTTTTCGTACTTTAAAATCCCCAATTTACCGTTTATTTTAAAAATTTAATTTGTTAAATTAGGCAACCAAAATACTGACTTTTGGGCTTTTCCCATTGTTTATAAAAAACAACTTATATCTAGCAATTTTTTTTATGTATTTTACATTAGAAAAACCTCTCTTCCATTTAAAACTTTTTTATATCCGCTAAACTTTTTGCACCTTTTTTTTATCTAGCCTGGTGCTGAATAGAAATTCTACTAGTTGGTTTGGAACTCCACTCTTTCCATTTTTTTTTATAAGTTTTCGTTTGAAGTGCATAAAATTCTTGCTAACAATTTATTAAAAATTTTTCTTTTAATATACCTTTTTAAAGAAACATCTTGATCCCAAATTAAAATCCGAACGATGCCAATATTTGGTTAGAAACTTTTCATAAAATTATCCGTAGAATTCCCCGGGGCTTGTTGAGGGATTTTAGAGAATATCGAAGCAGAAAATAACAACTTTGAAACTAGGTTATAACAGCATACAGGCAATGAGGATACTTTGATTAAAGTAAACTTATTTACCTTGTACAAAGGATTTGTTTGGTACAAAATTTTTATTCATCACAAAATATTTAGTACCTGACGTAACAATACTTTTTTTATTTGTTGTGTTACTGTGTTTTAAAAAAATTAAGCATCCTTTTCTGGTCGTGCAAAGCCAATACTTGCATTGCCCAGCGCTTGTATTCTAAGTCAGACTTGATGAAGAAGAAATAAGGATACTCCAGCCGATAGCTAGTAAAAGCTAGAAGAGGGATCAGCTACAATAACTGATATACGTCGATCAGAAAGAAAACTAAATAGCCAGAGACAAGGTTTGGGTGAAATTCAAAAGACTGTGGGAAGCAAGTTTGTTAAGAAGGCCGTCATGTCAGACCTGGTCAAAAGCTTTAGATTTGATAAGAGCAACGATCAGGGTTCAAAAATCTACTGCGGATTTATATTATTTGATATACACTGTGTTCAAAAAGTCCCGGACCCCCTCAATATTTTGAAAACGCCGCCCCTGATCAAAAAATATTTTGGATAAAAGTTGTAGATCTTTGTTATATTTGCCTTAAAAAAATATTGCATGTATACAGGGTGCTTTACAAACACAGAATAAACCGATGTTGTGTTTTTTTAAAAATAATAATATTATTTTTAATTTACCTTTTGAATCTACGCAAAATTTTAGCCCTGTCCTGTACCTAAATCCATCAGTTAAAAAGATATGAGGTAACTTTTATTAAAAGTCCATTCGCGCCGCCAAAATTGGATCCGATTTGAGGTTCGGGGCATAATGTTTTTCTCAAAAACGGTATAAGTTATCGATAAATTTTAAAAACTATATGAAAGCCAACACTTAAATCTAGGCTTCTGCTATAATAGTTTTTTAAATTTGGATTTAGTTTTTAATATTTCCTTGAGTGAAAGTCACCCTAAAATCGGTTATGTTTAGATACTATTTTCTCTTAACAAGAGTCATATTTCAAAAATCCGTTACAGCAGAGGCATAGATTATTTCTGTACCTTTAAAATGATGTATAATTTATGTCATTTAAGTGAAAAATAGTTACCGAAAAACGTTATCTCCTGTAGCCTTGCAATCGGAAACAACATCGCATCGATACACCGAATTTGGAAGAACCTAAATAAAATATAATATTTTTAATGCGGATATACGAAAATTGTGGTAGTGGGAATTTGTTAGTCTCCGCCCACCGTCTCCGCGTCCTTTTGCCCGACCCCGAGGTGTAGCGTAAATGCACTCTTAAGATTTTTAAATTTTGCTCCCAGATTATCTATTATTTCACCTTTTTACCTGTAAGATACTACCAACATTTACATGACAGTTATTTTTGACACTGCCAAATGAAGTAACTTTATTACTTGAATTTAATATTTATTTTATATTATGTCCACAACTAAAAGAGAACGCATTACCTTTTTGATGATTAGAGGATTCGTAAATCGCCAGCGATTCTTTAATGAAACAAATTATCTTTTTAACGTTACGTTTCGGGACAGCCCTCCTATTTCCAAATCTACAGTGATCGGAACTATTCAGAGATTTGACCAAACTGGTACTTGTAAAGATCGCCAACTCTCTGAAAGGCCAAGTAACCGTTCTTGTAATGAAGAAAAAAGTTTGGAAATTGTGCAGCATTTTGTAGAATAACCAAATATGTCATTACGAACAGTGGCCTCTCAATCCGATGTTGGTTTTATATCTGTGAGGAATGTCCTTATATCTAACAAGTATCATCTCTATAAAATAACATTGGTGCAAGAACTATTTGAGGATGATTTTGATCGCTGGATTGAATTTTGTGAAGTTAGGTTGGAAAAATGGAAATGAAATAGGAATGTTTTCAATAATATTATTTTTTCTGACGAATTAACTTTCATGCTTAACGGCACAGTTCACAGACATAATTGTCGACACTGGGCAGATGAAAATCCTCACTGGATGAGAGAACGTTTGGGCAGGTATAATTAAAAACCAAATAATAGGCCCATTTTTTGTTGAGGGAAATTTAATTCAGAGCAATATTTGCACATGTTTGAAAATCAAATATTACCTGAAATAATAATTAGAAGAGGTCATAATTTACAATCAACATGGTTTCAGCAAGATGGAGCCCCTGCACATTTCGATATAAACGTAAGAAGATTTTAAGATGCTTCTTTCCCTAAGAGGTGGATCGGCAGAAGAGGTGAAATAGAATGGCCAGCAAGGTCCCTGACTTATGCTATAACACTTTTCCTAAACTTCTTGTAGTGTTTATAACAAACCAAAATGATAAACTTAAAGACAGTATTAGGACCGAATGTAAATTGATAACTCCAGTTATGCTCCAAAATGTTATTAATACATTTTATTACAACTTAGGGCATTGTCAAGTTTTTCAGGAAGGCCATTTTAGCACTTAATTAAATAAGTTTTTTGTAATTACTGTATTTATTATTTTAATAAAATTATTATATTTTTATTATATTTATAAAATAAAAATTATAAATTTTATTATATTAAAATAAATTAAAATAATAAATAAAAAAAAAAAATATTTTATTTTTTTAAAATTTATATTTAATTTTTTTAATAATATAAAAAAAATTTTTTATTAATATTTTTATATTTTAAATATTTATTTTAAAATATAAAATTTTTTTTTTTAATATTAAAAATTAAAATTAATATTTTATTATAAAAAAAATTTTTAAATTTTTTTAAATTTAAAAATTTTTATTTATAATAATTATTTAATAATATTTAAAAATTTTTTAAAAAAAAATAAATATAAAAAAATATTAAAAAAAAATAAAATTTTTTTTTAATAAATTTTAAAAATTAAAAAAATATTTTTATTTATTAATTAATTTAAAATAAATTATTTTTATAAAAAAAATTTAAAAAAAATAAAATTAAAAAAAATAAAAAAAATATTATTAATTTTTAAAAAAAAATTTAAAAATTAATTAAAAAAATTAATTTTATATAATAAAAAAAAATAAATTAAAAAAATAATTAAAATAAAAATAAATTTATATAATAATATATTTAAATATATATATAATAAATATAAATAATAATATTTAATATTTTTTTAATTTTTTTTTTAATTTTAAAATAAAATTTTAATAAAAAATTATTAATAAAAAAAAATATAAAATTTTATTTTTTTTAAATAAAAATATTTTTATTATAAAAATTAATTTATTTTATTATATATTATTTTTTATATATATATATATATATATATATATATATATATATATATATAATTTATTTTTAAATCTTTTTTTGTTTGGCTACTAAAACAAAATTTACAAAAAAATTTTGGTTTTATTTTTTTTGTCTTTTTTGAGGCATTATCAAAAAATTTTCTGTTCCATTCTAACAAACAAATAAATATACAATACAATTATGGTACAAACGCAAAGGGTTTGAAAATTTGAACTTTTTTCAGACTGAATTACCCGTATACATTTTGTTTTGAAAAGTTAAATTGCATAAAAAATGTTTACTACATTCCAAAAAAAAAAAATGTATACGAAATTCGTCTGTTTTAAAAAATCAAATGTAGACGTTTCGGTACGTATTTTGTAGAAGCATGTGAGTGGCTATTTTTAATATTAAGTTTTCTAATGATATGTATCGTTTGTACCATAAATTTTATTGTATATTTATTTTTTGTTTTTTTGTTTTTAGAATAGAACAGAAAATTTTTTTTTAAACCCAAAAAAAGGCGAAACGTCAAACAAATAAAATAAAATGTTATATTGTAATTTTTTTTTTAAACCTATCCCAAGAAAATTAAAAAAATAAAGAAATATAAAAAAGGGGGAAAAATAATACCAAAAATAAAATCAGTACTATTGAGTTTTACTTTGTAAATTTCTCGTGTGAGTCGATAAATTAATATACCCGGTGCACGTCTTTCTGAGGAAGACCGTATGAGAATTGTAACCCTACATGAACAGGGTTGGAGTCAGTGGCGTATCGCTAGAGAGTTGGGATTCATTCAAAGTACAGTGTCAAGAGTGATTGCCCGGTATGTTGAGCATGGCCATGTTCACGAATTACCCAGGAGTGGACGCAGGAGGGCTACAACAGCAAATCAAGACCGTTGTTTATTACAATATGCTCGTAGAAACCCATTCCAAACTGTCGGTGTGTATATAAGGCACTTTCAAAGAACACATGGGATCCATTTATCGAATCGTACGGTACGTCGGCGTCTTCGAAGTGGTGGTTTACGGTGCCTCTGTGGGTACCCAGGTTAATTGCTCAGCATTGAGCAAGACGCATGGAGGGTGAGGTCGTGCATATGCAATGGGACCAGCACCAGTGGCATAACACCATGTTTTCCGATGAAAGCCGTTTTTTCCTACTGAACGATGACTGTCGTATTCGTGTTTGGAGACCAACAGGACCTCAGCATAGACTGAATTTGGCGCTTAACATCGACCCAAGTGAACGTCATAGTGTTATGGTGTGGGGGGCATTTTGTATGGTACCGTAATTCCATTGATCATTGTACCGAGAACTATGACCGGTCAATTTTATTTGGACAATGTCATTAGAGGTGTAGTTCGTTTATTTAGAGGTACATTGGTGAACAATTTGTTTTTATGGACGATAATGCTCCCTGACATAGAACTGTGGCTGTCCAAAATGCGCTAGAGGAAGAAGGAATTGAGCGAATGGATTGGTTGCGCCGAATTCTCCAGACATGAATCCAATAGAGCATGTCTGGAGCTACATTTCCAGAAGGTTAAATAACCGAAATATTCCACTAGAGACAACTGACCAACTTCGAAATGCCATTTTAGAGGAGGATATATATATATATATATATATATATATATATATATATATATATATATATATATATATATATATATATATATATATATATATATATATATATATATATATATATATATATTAGGGTGTTTTTTTGCGACTTTTTTTTCGTTCCCATTGTGAAATTTTGTTGAAATACCCCCAAAAAAACTCCCTGAAAGTTTTAGCCCTTATAATTAATATTAAGTACTCGCCCAAAGCGTGAGAAGATTTTCCATTTAAGTAACACGTAAACTTTGATTCTTTTTTTTTATTTCTATAACTCAGCAGCATTTTCTGTTATCGTCTCGCCCAAAGACGGGATTTTCTAAGAATTGAATGCTCTACAAAAGTGTCCATTGCGGCAAAGTCGTAACTCACCGGTAGTACGGGTCACTAAACCTAATTTTTTCATAAAATTCTTGTTTTTCTGTCATTTTCTTATAAATGACAAGAGCTACATAAATTATGATTTGTGAAAATTTCATAGTAAAATTAATTGAAGGCCAAATATCTCGAGAACTGTTGGTCTTAGCGATTCGATTATATGGACATTTTTTGTAGAAAATTTAATTTCCAACAACTTTTTCTTTCATATTTTTTGTGTAGCTCTGGTCATTTATGAGAAAATGACAGAAACACGAGAATTTTATAAAAAAAAATAGGTTTAGTGACTCGTACTACCTCGCCGGTGTAAGTTGCGACTTAATGGAAAATCTTCACACGCTTTGGGCGAGAACTTAATATTAATACAAAGGGCTGAAACTTTCAGGGTTTTTTTTTGGGGTACTTCCAATAAAATGCCACGATGGGACCAAAAAATACTCCTGGTATATATAATATATATATATATATATATATATATATATATATATATATATATATATATATATATATATATATATATATATATATATATATATATATATATATATATATATATATATATGTAATTCAAAAAGTTCTTTAAATTTCTTTTAACGTATGTATAAAAAAAGGAAAAACACATTTTTATTAAATGCCTAAAATGATCCAAAAAATTGAATAAAGTCCCTAAAGTCCCTTGAGTGTTTAAGAATTCAAAAGGGATTTTCTGTCGCTCATATTTTATTTTGTAATATGAACATTGAATTTGGAAATATTAAGGACTCTTAAAAAAATAATCAGCTGTCGTAAAAATAAATATTTACCAAAGCTGTTAGGAATTTTAACGATAATGTTTCTGTAACCTCATTTCGTAAGATAATTTTTTTTTCTATATAATGGAATTTCCTTATATTTGGGACAATACGTGATTAACACTTAAATAGTTAATAACTTGTCGCGTATCTTAGCTGAAATTTCTTTGCAAAACTAGTCGTAACGTTTTTGTTATGTAGTATCTAGACGGCATTCATGATGTCATAGGCACTTTAGTGGCGCGAAAACGGTATTTATGCAGCTGTTAACCACACATATTCACAATACCTGATCGGCAGAGGCCATCGGGGCTAAGTTTCAATATTACATCTTAAATAAGAGCGGAGTCAATAGAATACCAAGCGTGCTTATCCAGATATTGAAACACTTGTGGATGGACAATGTGGATTTTTTAAACGTCTTGTTAGAAAAAATGTCCTATGACTGATAGATTTACCAAAATTAGTCTGATTTAACCCTCTTTAAAAATTAAGGGTAGTACACCCCGGCCGCAGAGGGTAGCAATTTATTGTTCGGCAGGTATTAAAGATTCAGAAGGTAAATTTTAAAATAACTAACTTAAAATACGTTACTGGCACTTCCTCTGGAGGGTGTTTTCTAATTGAATGTCAATAGTTAAGGGGGCGATTTTTGGGTCCATTTGAAAAAAAAAACTTTATATCAATGTATTCCAAAACTCTTAATTTTAAAAAATACGGGGTTGGAAAAATTTTTTAAAATAAATCATATATTTTAATATTTTTAATCCCTTTTAAAATTTTTTAATAATTTGGCATAATATATTATGTATCAAAAAATTTTTGTGTCCCACTTTTTTTTTTTCACCGGTGGAGTTCGTCCCGGAATTTTTTGCCCTCTCATTTTGGGGGGCATTAAATTTTCCACTGTTTTTTCTTAAAATAAAAAATATTTTTAAACCCCCCCGATCATTTCAAAAGCAAAGTTGATCACCTAATTTTTGTTCAACCCTGAGCAGGGTTTTTTTCATTTAAAAAAAAAACCGTAAACAAGATCTTAAAATTTTTGGGGCACAATATCACCATGCAGAGAAACATCTGTTTTAAAATTTTTTCAAAATTGAAAACCGTGCGTGGGATTAAACAAATCAAGAGAAAAAATCTGCTCATAATTTGTTTCGCCCGACGCACGATTTTCCCCTAAAAAAGTAAACCCAAAATTTTTTGCATGGGTATTGTCCCTTTTATTTTTTTTTGATCATCAAAAAAACGGTTTTTTTTTTTTAAGCCAGAACCGTAAATCGGTTTTAAAAAATAAAAGGGGTTCTTTTTAAAAAAATTTGGGGAATTTAAAAAATATTTTTATTTTAAGGAAAAATTTTTGGCACCATCAATGCCAAAATAGGCGGTCAAATTGTAGGGGCCCACTGGTGAATATAAAAAATTTAAAAAAGCCTCTTGATATAAAAAAGGGCACCCTACTAGGTAAATAGCAATGGACCGGACGAATTTGCGATTACCCTCTAAACACCGCGGGGGTTTACCGACCAACCTGCGCGCTTTCGTTCAATCCTCAGTAACTTTTAACCACGGACGGGTTGGGATGTACCCTATTTTTTGTTTTTTAAATTTCCCATTGGGAGATAAAATTCGCTATTGCTTATCAGAGTTTTTTTGAATAAAAACAAAAAAAAAATTATTGTTTCGATTCTGGGGAAAAAAAAACATGTTATTCAAAAATCCCAACTAAAAATAAAAAAAATTTACAAAAAAAAAATTTAAATAAAAAAAAAAAAAAACTAAATAAATTTTAATGAAGCAAGTATTCAAACAATCCACCGCCTTCCGATAAACAATGTCCTAAGCGACCCAAAAATTTTTCTTCGAAAAATTGTTTAACATAAAGGGTTTAACTTTTTTAAAAACATTCTTTTTTAACTTTCATCAAGTTAAAAAGGCGCCCCCCCAAAAAAACCCCAAAAAATTTTGATTTTTGAAAACCCCAAAAAGAAAATAATCGTTAGGAGCCAAATAAAGGAGATCGGGGGGGCCCCGGGGGTATTGTACCTCAATCCACCAAAAAGGGGGGGTTTTGGGGAAAAATATTACTTAAATAATCCAAAAAACGTTGTTTTTGCTGGACAGTTTTTTGGGGAAACCCCCCTTTTTTAAAGGGGGACCCCAAAATTTTTTTTCTGGAACTATTTGCTGTTGAAAAAACCCCCAAATTTTTGATTTAAGTTACCATCAATAAAAGGGCCCCCAAAAAAATACCGCTCCAGACATTTACCTTTTAGGACCTTTAGTTCTAAGTTCAAAATACCTATGAAAATTTTTCCCCGAGACCAATAAGGGGTTTTTGGGGGGGGTTATCCTACCATGGAGTGGAAATGTGGACTATCGAAAAAACAATTTTGAATAAAATCTTCATTTTCTTTTATTCTTCATGTTTTCAAAAAATTTTAAAATTTCCTCGGAAAAAATTTTTTGGTTTTTGAACTTTTTGAACATTTTTTTTTTTTAAAATTCTCCTCACCTTCTTGTCAAATAACCTCCCCGGGCCCCTGTTGAAAAGTTGGATTTTCTTTAAATTTTAAACCCCCAAAAAATTAATTTTTTCCCTTTCCCCTTTTTTCTTTAAAACCCTTTGGGCGTTTTGTATTTTATGGTTTCTGGGAGAAACGCCCTATTTTGGAAATTTTTTAATTCTTGAAATAGTAGTAATTGCAGGGTGCGGCCTATTGGATAATTTAGCAAATATATTTTTAGGGCCCCGGTTTTTCCCCTAATACCACTGAACAATTTTAACTTTTTTTTAATTTGATAAAAAACCATTTTTGGGGGGGTTTAAAAAATTAGGGGGTTTTAAAAAAAACTGTTCACCTTAAATTTGAACAAAATAATTTTTTCCCTTTTTAAAAATTTCCCCAAAAAAAAAAAAATTTTTTACGTTGTTGTTTGTTACGGGGAAAAAAAAAAATCATACACAAATAGTGGACGTTCCAAAAATTTCCGGTCCATTCTATTAACCCGTCTGTATATTTTATGCCCAAAATTATTAAATTATCTAAAGTATAATATTCATAAAATATTAAATGAAATTTTTTTTAAAAATTTTTCAACCCTTTTTTTAAAAAATTAAGACCTTTAGGATATACGTTCCCCATAAAGGTTTTCTTCTTAAAAAGGATCCAAAAAAATTCTTAAATACTGGGATTTAAAAAAAAAAAAAACCCCTTTTGGGGGCTGTGTAAAATATTTTTTTTTAAGTAAATAGAAAAAACATTGGATGTGAATCTCAATTTAAGATGTTTTTTAAAAAAATTAAAAAGAAGGATATTTTTTAAGGTTTCTTTCATTCAATTCTGTTAACCGAGAGATACGTATTTTCAGAAATATCCGTACCGAAGACAGCCAAATATTAGCACTTTTAAACAATGAGCTGTTATGCTGTTAGCTTATTACTTTTAATCCTCTAGAACATAATTTACGCTACTATGGATCCTTTGTTAAAAACCACTTGCAGTGTTCTACGGCAATTAAAAGCACATCTTTATTTTAAGTTTTCCTATTAAATTGTCTGTTAGAAAATTATTTTAAGTCAGTTTATTATGTTTTAGATAAATAAGGTAGTTTAAAGTAAAAAATTTAATTAATTAATAATTTGAAATTTAATTAAAATTAGTTTGATGTTTAAATTATTGTGCCATTTACATTATTATTTAACTAGATTTTTGGGGTAAAAAAATTTAAAAAAAATTATAACTCTCCCCCCCCACAAAAAATTTTAAAAGTTTTTTGGGTAGGGGGGAGTATTGAAAATTTTAAATTTTTAAAAATTTTACCGTAAAAAAAAAATAGGGTGTTCCATTAAAAAACAAAAATTGGTGTAATAAATTAAAAAAAAAAAGGGGGTTTTCTGGTTTGATAAAGGGTTTAAAAAAAAAT
>JAHBCN010016601.1:0-19270 GCA_019359885.1 Listronotus oregonensis
CGTGAGAGAAATTAAAAAAAAGTCTACCCATTTTCCCCCTTTTCCCTTGTTAAGGGCGGAAACCAATGGGGCCCCAATCGAAGTTGGAACGAGAGAAAAGGCATCCCTTTCATATTATTTCATTTTTCACCCTTTGTTCGCACAGTAAGCGGCGAGGCTGCCTCTACAGGTATATTCGAAAGTAATTTTAAAATTTTCGAAAAAGTAGGATTTTGGATATTTTTTTATCAGTTTGGTAGATTTTTTGGGAAAGGTGAAAATTGGCGGAAAAAATATTATCATCTACAACCAATCAAAAGCGATATCGTGGCCAACAGAGTCGTCAAACTAATTTATGTAGTCTTTGTATAAAAATATTTTTTCAGGATTAAGCGGTGTTTAAAAATATAAAATTTAAAAGAATAATTTTTAAAACACCCTATATTAAAGTTTTAAAAGATTTGTTGTAAGATCTGTGTTACTTGTTTAATTCTGGTTGTAGTTAACTGGGAAAGGTATGTTGCAGAATCTACGTGATAGTATTTTAGATATGTAGTTTAACTGCCATTAAATAAAATTCAGGAGTTTCTTATAGCTACCTTTAAGAAACAGGTTATTTAACCATCAAATAAAAAAAAAATATCTTTTTTGTATTTATTCAGTCGTCCTTTTCTTAAGAAGGTTTGGAAAAATTCATTTCATTTCCTTTGGGAGGTCTCTAAAGAACACCGGAGTGAATAGAATATAAGGGGAAAATAAAAATAAGACTTTCGTGTAATAAAGGGATCTTGATAATAATATATACTTACTTTACGACAATTTCAATCTTGTTTAATACATGAGCCTCGGGAACAAATCACCTGAAACAAAAATAAAATAATGAAGTAATACTAAACGAAAAAATTAAATATGGAAAACTAATAAAGGTTTGCTTTTGCAGCAATAAAAAAAGACTTTTTAATATTAACAGTAACTATTAAAAATAGTCTTTGATTAATCTTTTATCTATTTTCATAATGTATATACCCCTAAAAATGGTATTTACTAAGCAGGTTTACATATATTCTCGTATGCTATTAAATTAAGCCACCCAAAGTCAGTCCTAATCTCATGGTGCAATAGTTTGATTAATAATAATAATAATCAACTGATTGCCTGTAAGCAAAAAAAAATATTTAGATTTTCCTAGTTTCTTAAGTAATTTATCAATTCCCTAACGGTTTATTTTGCTAGAGTTGCCGCGAGACGAGACGAGACGAGATAAAGCCTGTCTCGTCTCGTCTCAAATTTCGAATAATATATTTCGAGACGAGACGAGACAAGGGTCGAGACGGAGGAAAAACGTTTTCTGTCTCGTTCGTTTTGTTCTTTTTGAGTTGTTTTGTTTTTTTTTTTTAAATTAATTTCAATATACAGTGAGTAAGTATAGGATAATTTTAATAAAAATAAGATCGGAAGTTTTAAAAAAAAATGCTTGGACTCGTCGACTTTTATTTTTAGGTACATGTTAACATTTTTAAACTAATTTTTATGTCTGCATAGGGTACAAGATGGTGATAAAAAGACATATTGTTTAAATGGAACGCACATATTTTATCATCACATTATTAATTCCAATGTTTAATTCTAAAAATGTTCATTCTCATTTTTTTACCAATTTTTCTTTTTCCATAATAATTAAGTATACCCAAACTATCCTAATGGCAATATTCTTATACATACGTAACTTTCTGGGTATAGAATTAAAGTAAGTATAGGAATTTCTAAATTAAATAAATATAATTTAAAACTGTAAAAATATGAGGGGGGTATGGTATTCTTTTTTTAATTAAAAAAAAAAAAAATATTTTTGTAGCACCCTAACCTTTATGAACGTGCCCTGTCTAATTCAAAATATCTTAAAAATTTTAAACAACTATTTTCCCTATTTAACCATTCCTAATACTTAATAAGCACTTATCTACAATCTTATATTCAAGGCATTAAATTACTTACTCCTCGCCATCGTTGACTCACCCTGTACACTATATATCCAAACTAATTGCAAAATCTGCTGCAAGCAATATGTATTTTAAGGAGAATGATTGTTTTCAGTTTAAATTAAAACTTTTTGAAACATAATAGCGGCAAAAAAATAACAGAAAAACATTAAAGACAACCCTCTGCATAGGCATCAAAAGTACCGCCGCGCCGCCTGTATACTTTGCCGACACACCAAACATTTTTTCGCGAACTAACCGTTAACTACCGCGTATCCTCTCTCGCTGTTCTTTAGCACAGGTTAAAAAGAAATAGTCAAATAAACGGGTTCAACGCGGTATGTCGCCAAAATTTGATGACCGTTTTATTCGGGATGCGGCAATAGTTCTTGCATGTTTTTTACTATTTAAAGATCTATAGAGCGGTTGTTTTTTAAAAAGTTTTGACATTTTTCCTTTGTTCATTCTTGTGTTTGAAGCTTTAAAAGTAAGAAATGAATTAATATTTTTAAAAAAGGAACACCCTGTGTAAATGCTTTTTTTATAAACCCTTGTAAAGAAAAGTTGACGTGATTGAGCTTTTCTTAAAATTGGTAGTTTCGAAAAAATGGTGATTTCAGACTTTAGGACACCCACAATATAATAAAATAAAAAAATGAAGCTAATAATTTGTTTTTTTTTTTAAAATAAAAATATAGAACATATTAATGAATAAAAAGTCCAAAAATAGAAAAAAAAAAAACTAAAAATAATAAAATAAGTCTAAACCATTACAAAACAAGGTAAAAGTTTTCTAGAAATTTTTCTTATTATTATGAATACTTTTAAAATCTTTTTTCTTTTTAATTTTTTCGGAGACAAATTAAAACTTTTACTTTTCAAAAGGGTATAAAAAAAAGAATAGGTTTTAATTTTTTTCTTGAAAGCAAAGCAAAATTTAAAAAAAATCAGGGACAAAATAGTTGATTTTGTTGTTTTATCTGGGGTAATAAAAGTGTTAAAAAATTTGAAATTTTTTACGATAGCGTGTTTTCTTATAATTTCACGAGTCTGAGGGACGAGTGAAATTTTTAAAAAATACGCATGAGTAAAAAAAATATCTGGTTAATTTTAAAGACGGGGTATTTGGGGAAGATTTCACGAATCAAAAACGTAGATAAAGTTTATTAACAAAATTAAATATTAATTTAACAAATATTATTATTTAAAAATTTCTGTTTGTCAATTTAAGTAAGTGGAAAAATCACGTTGCCTAGACGACTGGAATTTCCCTGTAATTTTTTCCACAATACTACTTCCTTATGGGAAAATATGTACATGAGGAAATATTCAAAATAATTAAAAAATTATAAAACCACAGGGTGATATATTTTAAAGCAATTAATTTTTTCTTTTTTAACACCCTGTATTTTGAAACGATGCTTTGTTGACCTATGTTTATAAAAACTTTTTTTGCAAGATCCAACTGCTGTCAGTTTGTAACACTAAATCTTAAACAACCTGTATAATTCTTAAGAACTAGAAATATATTTTAGTTTTAGTCATTAAAATTTTTCGAATTCTCGTCTCTCTTTTCCCCGACCTTGTCTCGAAGGATTTACCGCTCGTCTCGTCTCGAAATTGAGACAAAATCTCCGAGACGAGACAAAATGGCTTCGAGACGAGACGGAGAAATCTCTATCTCGGTCTCGGCACCCTATATTTTGCTAGCAACAATATATTACACTTTTTGGGTTTTATACAGAAGGAATTTTCAAAAAAAAAATCAATGTTTATAAATTTTATTTAATTTAGTCCATTTAAAAAGCTAAATAAAGACTAATTTAAAAAAAAATCTCAAAAAAAAAAAAAACAAATCTTTTTTTTTTTTTTAAAAAACACTACGTCAAAATGGAGCCGCTGAAAGAAAGGTGTAGCATTGCGGACAGGTAATTTCGGATCAACAAAAAAAAAAATGGTTTCCTAAAAAAAAATTCTCTTTTACCAATTTACCACATTCAATCAAAATTTTTAAAAAAGAAAATCCAGACATTTGAAAAAAAGTTAAAAAATCAGCCGATTTTTTCACTATTTTGGCCCCGTAAAAAATCGATTTTTTCTTGCCAAATTGCGGTAAACGGCTTACAAAATATTTCATTAAACAAAACGCAACAAGGTTTTTTTAAAATCGGTTCAGTAGTTCCCAGATTAACTGTCCGCATTTTTAAAAAAGTCATTTCGAAAAAAAAGGGAAAGTTTTTTTCATTATATGAATTAGCTAAAAGCCTCCCCTTGTTTTTAGTTTACAATTTTTTTAAAAAATATTATAGAAGGTGATTTTTAAAGGTATAAGGTGGACTGATTAATTGATCATATAGTTTGTACAGGGTCTTTGATTATATTTACGTGGATCTGAAGTTTATTTTGATAAAAAAAAAAATGTTTGAGAAAAAAAATTGTAGGTTTTTTTTTCATTTATCTTTTAAAAAAAATCAGTAAAAAAGTACCAAAAAAAAAGGAAAAATATAGGCAACTTCAACTTTTTTAAATGGAACACCCTGTATATTATGAGCTAAATAAAAGATCTTTTTTTATTTTTAAATATATATATATATATATATATATATATATATATATATATATATATATATATATATATATATATATATATATATATATATATATATATATATATATATATATATATATATATATATATATATATATATATATATATATATATATATATATATATTTATATATATATATTTATATATATATATATATATATATATATATATATATATATATATATTTTATATATATATATATATATATATAATTATTTATATTTTGAAAACTATTTTTGAAATATTTAAGCTTAAAATATAAATAAATTGTTTTAATAAATTTGACGTAATGATATTGTAAAAAGTTGAAATTTATTATTTTAACTATTAAAAGAGTTTGTTTTTTCTTTTTTGTCGATGGGCTATTTAGAAGAACAAAAAATCGCTATTATGCGTCTTTTTTGGTAACAATAATAATGTGACGACAGTACAAAGGGAATACCTATTACTTATTATATCCTTAAAAGATTACCATCTATAGATACTATTAAATACATAGTAAAAAAGTTTTTGAACAAAAAACTTTAAAATGAAGAAAAGGACTGCAGCACGAAAAGAAAACAAAGTTTTGGATTCCTGGTTTTTTCAGGATAATTATTATACTTTTTCTATTGGACTAGCACTAACTACTTTTAATAATTTTAGAAAATCCTGAAATATCAATCTCGGATGCGGCATCTAAACTTAATAAGACATGTATGACACTTGAACATAGACACGTAGACATGTGAAATGTATTTAACCTTAAAATTTACAAATTTTATCCTTATGTCCGTTTACAATCTTCCCAACAAAACATGCAGGACCGATCTAAGTATGCATTGAAAATAGCTAGTTTATGCAGCAGAATCAAAGTTTTTAAATAAAATTCTATTCACCGACAAGTCTTCCTTCAATTTTTGCAGAAATGTTTAATCCAAAAAAAAAACAATATTGGTCCAGAAAATTCACCAAATTAGCAACATAACAATTTTATTGTTTCCATGGCTTTCTTGATACTAATATTTAAACTTTTTTGTAATTTATTAATAATTTAACCTAAAATATCTCAAAAATGGTTCATCCAAATATCATCAATGTTTTTATATATATAAAAATATATATATATATATATATATATATATATATATATATATATATATATATATATATATATATATATATATATATATATATTTAAAATCAGAAAAAAAAGATCTTTTTACCATAATATACAGGGTGTTCCATTTAAAAAAGTTGAGAATAATTTCAAAAGATAATATGGAAATAATCCTACAATAAAATATTTTT
The DNA here is from genome assembly GCA_019359885.1 of Listronotus oregonensis. Classification (NCBI taxonomy): domain Eukaryota; kingdom Metazoa; phylum Arthropoda; class Insecta; order Coleoptera; family Curculionidae; genus Listronotus; species Listronotus oregonensis. The sequence continues at coordinate 5,858 of JAHBCN010016601.1, forward strand.
TCTTTTCATAAATAAAGGCCTCAGAAGCCAATAAATATAATCAAAGACCCTGTACAACTATTACCAATTAATTTCACAAAATAATAAATCGATTGCATACAATAAATCTTACATCAATTATAAGATTTTTTCTTTAAATTTTGCCGGCCTTTTTCTTCTAACCTGATTCTACTTTTTTTTTTCTTATAAAGACCATCTTTTATTAATTCAGGTATTTATTTGCAAGGGATTGAAAAACGAACATTTATAAATGGGCGTTCTTAAGGCTTTAAAAAGGTTCATAACACGAGATATACGACCCCTTTCTGACCCAGTTGATTCATAAGCTTCGCAATAATTCCGTCTTTACGACCCAACTCGAGAACTCTTGGGTCCCCAATGCTTACTTCCTTTTTAGCTTCCCCCTTTCATGGAAAAGGCATTGCGGCCCAAATTTCCTAATAACCGTTTTGTCACACTTTGCGGGTTCTACTACTAATTATGAACGATTTGTCAAAAAATTTTTTTACAGCCGGCTGCTTAGGGTTATTAAATAACTGGTTTTTTTAATTTGTTTTATCGTTAATCAGATGCCGTTATTGGGTTTGTCGTTATATTATTTCTAAAAATTGCGGGGAAGTTTCGAGATCTGTTAACTCATTCTTTTCAAAGTTAAAGCCGTCACAAATTTTTACAATGAAAAAAATTGAATATCTTAAGTAATAAAACTTTTATTTTTTGGGGAAAAACGCCCAAAACAAAATTATGAACGATTGTTAAGAAATAAAATTTCTTTTTCAATTTAAAAAACTCAAATATGGGTTGACAATTTTTTTAAGGCAATTCACGAAAAATTGTATCCCCAAAAATCTTATTCCAGAGAAAAAAGGGAAAATAAAATGCGTTCCTTATTCAATTAAGGTAAATCGGAAATGTCAAAAAAAATCAACATATTAAATTAAATGTTTACCCAAAATATTAATTACTACAAAAAAAAAATTTACATTTGAAAAAACTTTTAATCTCTAAAAACTGTTCATTGTCTTTTGGGAACAACCCTCATAAATAATCATGATTACCGACTTTTTGAACCAACGCACTACTTTTTTTTGTTGTTACCATAGTTGACTTTTAAACCAATGTAATACTTTTTTTTAATATATTTTGTTAAACGAAAATAAACATATTATAGCTTTTTATTTTTAAAAAATAAAAATAACTTATTACTGATTGAAAATCAAAGGGTTTCATTATCGAATTAGCTCCATTGATATTTTATTGACTCCGCTTTCATCCCAGATGGAATATTGGAACTTAGCCCCTTTCGCCTTTGTCAATCTGGCGTTGTGAATAAGTGTGGTTGGTTAGCTATTTAGACGTAGATACTTTGTCGGGGGGAAATTTTTTATATTGAAATTTTGAATAGTTATATTTAGATGCTGTTATAGAATTTCGTATAAAACCAATATTTGGCCAAAGCGTTATTTAGGTATATATGGTTATTATTAGCCATTAAAAAAATTGTGCAAGTAACCTATTTCGTGAGTCTGTCGGTGCCTCATTTCAAAAAACAGCTTTACCGATGATGTTTTTAAAAATCATGCAAAATGATATATACATGGTCAAGCACATCAAAATGGGGTAATTAATCAAGAATCGCCACACACTTTTGGGATGTAAAATCAACATAATTATTTTTTGAGTTGTCAGTTTTTTTAAAGTTCAGCAAAGATGTAAATTTTTCGATTAAACAAAAAATTTTGAAAAATATTTAATTTAAAAATTGAATATTTTCTGAAAAAGAAATTGAAAAAAAAATACTTGAAGAATACCCATTTTTTTTAATTTTCAATAAAAATTAAACCTTTTTTTATTTTTTTAAAGATTCGTAAATCCGCCGTAAAAAAAACAAAATAAAAAAACATGTCGATATCTCTATTTTCGATTTTTTATGGCCAAAACAGGTGGGGCGCGATTTTAAATAAGTACCCAAAATGACGTTTTTATTAATATAATAATTAACTTTAAGTGTAGGTCTATTTGTAAAAAGGGCTTCATCGTAAACTTTTCTTCTGATTTTCTATAGCATTTAAGGTTATGAAAACCCAGATATTGTTTTTGATAACTGGTTGTATTTAGAATATTTTTTACTTTTGTACATTTTTATTTGGATAAGCCACATTGCCAGATGTGGCTTACCCATAATTTCCTGCAAATATCAATTTAATGTACCAATAAAACAAATATAGTTAAAAATTTCAAAAAGCCAAAAACGCTCCTAATAGATGCCGGGAATATAAAACCAATGTTAACTGTAATAAAACGTAAGTTTTATATTTCTGTTTAAATAATGCATCGCGTAACAATAAACAATGCAGCTTTCAGCGGATTTTCTACGCAGCGAAGGCAATTAAAAGCCAATTAGTACAAACGCTTCAAAGAAGCATATGTATGTTACTTAAATAATATATAATTATCCTGTTGCCGCAGTTAAGAATTAACGGAAATAACATCGTTAAAAAATCAATTGGTTAAAAATTAATTTAAAAAAAAAAGTGAATTAAAAACTTTTCTAAACAAAGTGTCCCAAAGTAAGACACAATTTTAAGGGTTTATTTTACAGCCAAAAGGAAACAAGTTAATATAAACGTGGGTTTCTAAAATGGTTTTATTGATAAGGTGTGAGGTGGATACAGTACGTTCCACAATAATTCGTTGATTTCTTGTTTTACCTGCTACTTTTAGTCAGCATTATATCCGCGCCTCCATCATTACGCTCCCAAAACCCTACTTTAGTCACTCGCCGACTTCAAGAGGCGACAAATAATCTCCATGAATTCTGCAATTCTTGGAAGATTAAAAAATCAACCCTAACAAAACCAAGGATTCTTATTCATCGCAGACGTACCCCGGAAGAAACGTATCCTAAACAACCACGTTCCCGGACCGACACTGTCAATACCCGGAGTCTTTTTTGATTCTCTCTCACTTGGCCATCGAAAAATGCTTACAGATGGGTCCATTTTTTCCCCAAGCTACTCCATCCTACACAGGAACACCCGCTAACAATCAAAATAAACTTTTCGGTAAACTAACCATTCGTCCAATATGTCACCCCGCCCGGGGGCACCGGCAAAGTAAAAATCTCAAGACTCACCTTTTTTCTAAACCGTTTTACAGAAACGGCCAACGTCCCCTGGTTTGTACGCAACATGCAAATTAAAGAGAATTCAATCCCCCCTTTGATTCTTTTTTCAAAAAAGAAAAAAAAATCTACCTCAACTAAAAAACCTCCAAACCCTCTGATCCGAGGACCATCTGGGTATGATCCAGCTCCCCCAAAGGCCCCCAAAAGACCAAAAATTAAAATTTTTGGGGCAAAATACTTCTTAGGGGGGGCCCCTTTGGAAGGGGGTACCCCCCCCCCCGGCCTCCCCGGCCTAGCCTTTTAAAAACGATTTCTGGATTGCCCCATCAGGGGGGGAAGGGCCCCAGCTTCTCAGTCACTTTTTTAAACCCCACCCGCTGGATTTCAGGCTAAGCCAAAAACTTAAAAAACCCCAAAAACCGTGATAGCCAACATGGCAAACACGTAGTGAGGACTTGCTCACCCAAAAAAGGGAGCGAGGGGGGGTTTTTGGGCCAAGCCGGGGGGATTGGGAGGGCCGGCCCTTTTGGGCCCCCTTTTTCCAGGTGGGACCCTTACCCCCACCATCAAAAAACTAATATATTTTCCCCGCATTAAATAATTAGGACCTGTCCCCTTTTAAAAAAGATGGGTTTTTTACAAATAGTTTTTTGTCGGCACCATTTATGGGGGTTTTCCCAAATTTTAAGTTAAATTTTTTTGGGGCAAAAAATAACAAATTTATTGTGAAACGCCTTTAAATAAAGGTTTCCCCAAATTTTTGTAAACAACAATTTATAAAACCCCTTTTTTTTTGGTTTAAAAAATATAAAAAAAAATTTTTATTCTAAACTTTTTCAAAATTGTTTTTTTTTTCATAATATATAATTTTAGATTTTAAATTTTATCAAACCAAAATTTAATTTTTTGGTTTGATAATTATTTTATCATTTTGACAACACAAAAAAACTTTTTTAAAATAAACGTTTTAAAAAAATAAGATCCCAGTAATGATGATTATTTAAAAATTAAAAAAACAAAGAGTAGTAATATTTTATAAAAATTTTTGTTTTTTAAACCCCGGAAAAAAAAAGTAAAAAAAAAACGGTGTTCCTCATTAAAAAAGGTTTTAAAAAAAGTAAAAAAAATTTTTTTAAAATAAAAAGGGAAAAATGCTTTTTTTGGGGGTTAATTTTAAATTTGTTCTATTTCTAGATTAATTTTTAAAAGACAAAAAAAAATATTTAAAACTTATATAGAATACACTTCCCCAGATTTTTAAAAAAAAATATGAAGTGCAAATATTTTTTATTTCTCATCTAATTGGCTTATCAACCATGGCCTTGTAAAGATGGGTTCTTTTTGATTAAAAAAAAAATTTTTTTGATTTTAAAATCCAAAATTAACCCAAAAAAATAAAAAAATCACAATATATTAAATCTGAACTGGTAAAATTTATAAGTTTTTTAAAAAATATTTCGTCTCAAATGTTTAAAAGAGCGGGAGTGTATCATATAACAAAATTTCATACAAAAAAATGTTGTTATCTTTGACTGTCATTTTCGCAAAATGATTATAAAAAAACTACGGGGTTTGACCATTTTACAAAAACCGAAAAAAAAACCTCTTGAAAAATGTTTTATTTAAATTTTTATATCTGGTCTTTCAGGGACCAAACAAAAAAAGGAATAAAGGGTTTTTGCCAAAGAGAAACACAGAAGGGAAACCAGCCCCAGGGAAAAAAAGCATCTGAAACTGAATTAAAAAGAACGTTCCACATGGGGGGAAAAGGATTGGGGGGAAAAAAATTTAAAACCAAAAGTATTCCTTTAAAAAAAAAACCAACAAATTTAAAGTAGCACTGTTTACAAATGAAACAAAAAATATTAAACTTCAAATTTTTGTACAAAAAACATAACCAATTAATTAAAAACAAAGCTATAATTTTTTTATTTTTAAAACCAATTTTAAGTTTTTTTGTTTACACGGAAAAATTTCAAAATTCCCGCCACAAAAAAAAGGGTATTTTTTTCCGGCCCACCTCCCTTTTGGGCAGGGTTTTTTGACCCCCAACCCCTTTAAAAATCCGTTTGCCTGGTCACCCCGATTTGAGTAAAAAGAAAAAAACCCCAAAAATTGCGAAAAACGAGTCCCGGATAAAAAAATTTTTTTTTTTCAAAAAGGGGGGGTGACCAGGCCAAACGGACTTCAAATTGGGACTCAGCGCGGGGTCGAAATACATGCCCCGAAAATGTGTCCGGTCAAAAGAACAAATTTTTTTTTGTGTGCCGGTTTTTTTATGTGATATTAGACCAAACCTTATCTATCAAAAAAAAAGGGGAATTTTTGGATGAAAATTGGTAGGGATTTTTTTGGGGGGGAAAACCCCCTTTTGAAAAATGTATATAACAAAATGGAATTTTTCCTTCTAAGAAGGTGCGGGGAAAATATTTCTGAAATAGACAAAAAAAAAAAAAGTTAAAAAAACGCATTTTTTAACTTTAATTGGTAATAATTTTGTAATTTTTCCTGGGGGGAAAAATTTTTTTAAAAAAAATTGGGTTATTAAATTTTCTAGAAGATGAGATTAGTTGGAAACTAAAATGCAATTAACAAAAAAAAAGCAAAAAACGTAATTTTAAATATGTTTTTTCCCCTTTTAGATTTTTGGGGGAACTTCATTTTAAAAAAAAAAATTTTTTCGTGTTTTGATGAAACACCCCCCCAAATTTTTTTAAAATCGATTAAGTAGTTCTTGAATAATTTTCCCAATTTCTTTTTAAAAATTTTTTTCCAAATTGGGTGAATATGGGACTGACTTTTTTAAATTTTTTTTCCCCATTCTTTTTTTTTATGTCCGTTACAATAGAATGTAAAAAAATCAGTTTTTTTTTTCCCCGATCTTTGTCATTTCTTTTAATTTTCAAGAACGCCAATGGTCACTTAAGATTTTATTATACCTAATTGTTTAAAAACATGCCCATATGTAAAAATTTTAAATTCCAGTTCAGACAAAAGATGGCGTTGCCCTACAAAGTACGATTGGTTGCATACCGTGGTATAAGTAATTTTTTTTTTAAAAAATTTGGGTTTAAAATTTTTTTTTAAATTTAAATGACATTTATAATTAATCAAAAATTTTTTTTTAATTAATTCAAAAATTAAAAAAAAAAATTTGTAACTAATAATGTTTTAAATTTTTTTGGGGAAATAATATAATGTCAATTAGAAAATAATTGTTTTCGTTTTTAGTAAAGAAAAAATTTTTAAGCGGTATTTCTGCTATTTTTAAGATTTACTTCAAAAAAAACCGCACCATAGATAACTTCCGTTTAAAGTTGCGGGAACTATAATTTATTATTTTTTTTTTTTTAAAAAAAACAATAATTTAATGATATTTTTTTTTAAAATATAACAAATTACATTTTAAAATATGTTTAATGTAGTGAAATGTTTATTGTGTATTTTGATTTGTTCAAAAAAACAGTTTGACTTGCGTGATGTTCCGTCAAATCCGTTCTCTTTCTTTCAGTAACCGAGGTTAAATAAGAAAAAAAATCCTGTAACTTGGTCATTTTAAAAACCCGGATAAACTAATTTGTTCCCCCAAAAAAGAAAAAGTGAATATGTGATATTTTAGTTCAAGATAAGTCATTTTTTGGGGAGATAATCATTAAATCTGTCTCTAATTTAAAAAAAAATTTTTTTAAAATTTATGATACTTTTTTTTATTTCAAACAAATTATCAAAAAACCCCTTTATCTTGGAAGCCTGGACTGTTTTGTTAAACACCCCAAATTTTTTTTGGGGGGGATAGGTAGTTGCTGACTGATCTCAGCATGTTCTTTTTGTTTAATTCCACGTTACCCAATTACGTTAAACCAAAGGTGGTACCAGACCTTGGATATAATTTTTTAATCTAATATATTATATTATTATGTTTTTTATACTGTTTTTTAAAAAAATAAAAAAAATAGATTTCTGGCTGAATGTTGAAATAACCTAAAGCCAAAAAATAAAAGTAAAATGACGAAGGTATATCCCTTTAACAATCAACAAATCTGAAGGTTAGTTCCTATTTATTAAAACGTCATAACCAAATTATATATTTTTAGCCCCTTACTGGTAGGTGTGTTTTTAAAAAAAATAGATCTGTCACCAACTTATATATAACAAAATTACATTCCCCGAACTAACAAAAACTAACCAGAAGTAACCGAATTAGGCGATGCTATTATTTTGGTGACAGGAAATATAATTTATCGGGTTGGGTTTTTTCTTTTTTGGGAAAAAAACATTAAATTATTTCAAGCAAGAAAGCAATTTTTGGGCTTTTTTTGCGGTGATTATTTGTTTATCTAAAATACAAACTATTATAAATTTGGTTATTTTTTAAAAAATTTTTTTTTTTGGTAAAAATTTGGGGGGGGGATTAAAAATGTATTACCATATAATACTATTTTTTTCAAAATATTGAGACAAGAACTACGAAAATAAAATCAAAAATTAGATTCAAAGTAACCAGAACAAAATTACTACACCACAACAACATTGCATGTTAGATAAAGGGTTTGCTTTTTTTTCATTTGGGAAAGATCTCTATCAATGCCCCAAAAAAGAAAAAAAATCACGTGATTTCCCCCGGGAAAATACAGGGGAAAAATTTTTACATTATAATTAATCCCTAGGGGGGAAAAAAATACTGACACGCCTATGTGCAGGATCGTCTATACGCCTTGACTCCTGCAGACTGTTTTTTTGGTTTCTCTCCTTTCCCCCCTTTTTTTTTTCTAAAACGATCCGATTTTAGAGAACTGCCGGTTCTTAAAATTTCCCTTTCCAAGTATAGTTTACTTACTTGTAACTGGAAGTCGTTTATTTGTAGCTGGAAGACCGTATTTCTCATGGTGTTGTGTAGTAAACAAAACCCCAAAAAAAAAATTTTTTTTTTTTGAACAAAATTGTAATAAAAAAAAATATTTTTTTTTTAAATTTGCTGGGCCCAAAAATTTTTTTTTTGGGTTTAAATTTTCGTTTTTTTTTTTTTTTAAACTTTAAAAACGGTGATCGACGGGGACGAGGTTTTTAAGTTTAATTTTTGGGTGATATACAAGATCCCTAAGGGTCAATCGACTTTGTGCACTTTGCCCCCCTTCAATCTGGCGTGTTAGGCCAGTAATAAAAATTTCCCCCGGAAAAAATGTGGTATTTTTCCAATTTCTGGTCCAGGGTTTTAAAAAGCATTTTTGTCTTTCTGTTGGACTTTTTAAAAAAAAAAAAAAATTTGAAACTAGACACTTTAAGCTTTAAAAAAGATTTCATTGAAAAGCATTTCAATAGATGATGATTTTTTTATCGCGTTTATTCAAAAGGGTTTTTTAGAACTGGGAAACCCCGGGGAAAAAGCTAAAAAAATGCAGATGGGCAAAAAAATTTTTTTTTCAAAATGCAAGAAAGATAGTGAAGGGAAATTTTCTGAGATTTTTAAAATTTTTCTAAGGTCTCATTATAAAAAAAAAAATGTTAATAACAAACCTTTTTTTAAAAAAATCAAAAAAAAAAATAAGATCCCCTCAAAATATTGTAAAAAAAATTTGACTTTTTTTTTTAAAAATTTTTAAAAAAAACAGAATGGACCCAAACTCATATGCAATGATAGGTAGGGGGTTTTCCCCCCTTTTGTGAACTTTGAATGTTTAAAAAATTTTTTTCTTTTCCCGTAATGGAACAATTGTCTGCCCGTTTTTTTAAATGAATCCATGAAAAGGGGTTTCCCCCCGGGAGGGGGGGGAGCGAAATGAGGGCCCTTTTTGGGCCCCTTATCTCGAAAACTATCGATTTTTTGAAAAAAAATATAAAGACCATTTATGTAGATTACAAGGTGATCTTCATTTTTGTCTAAAAAAAAAATTTTCCAATTCATATTTTGGCAGATATTTGGGGAAACCCTTTTTTGGGGCCCTTTAGGGCCATTTTCACCCCTTTTTTCCCCCCCTGTTAATGTTGATAAACCTTTTTTTGCTCGAAAGCATCCCCGAGGATCAAAAATTCCCCAAAAAAAAAACTGTACTAAATTTTTTAATTTGTCCCTTCATTTTTTGGATATGTATTCTAAAAAAATATTTTAATAGTTTGATAACCCAGGTCCAAAAAAAATGGTGTGTGCTGGGTGTCGGACGATTTTCCCTTGTATTTTTCCCTCTGAACACGAATCTGAAGTCAAAGTTGGGGCAAACAGCAAACAATTTATCATCAATCGCTTGTTCTTTTTTTAAAAATTAAATTTAAATGTTTAATTTTGTCAAAATACCCTAGACATTCCAAGAATGTAATAACATTCAGAATGTTTTTTTTTAAAAACCACAAAAGGGGCCCAATTTGGGGAAAAAACCCAAAGTAGCAAAAAAATTTTCTCTGGTGTCAAAATATTTTAAATTTAGACTTAACCTCGTATGCCAAAGGTTAAGATCGGTTAAAAATTGTAAAAAAAATCAAAAAGGGTTTTGGAGACAACCGTTATAAGTATGCGTTCGAGATCCAATCAAGTATACAAATAAAAAAATGATTTTTAAATAAACAGTCCAACACTGTTATCAAATTTTAAAGGGTTTTTAAAAAAGGTTAGGGGTCAATACTTGGCTTTTGATATAATAACATTAATAATCACATGAGACATACCAAACAAATCAAAGCCGAAGTATTAATTGATTACTGGTAATTACATCAATAAAAATTTTCCAAAAGAAAAATGCTGTTTTGAAATACGCACTAATCCAAAGTACATTATGAACTTTGTTAACCCCCTGGATTTAAAAAAATTTTTTTTAATAGGAGGTTAAAATACAATAAATTAAATATCTAAAAACAGTGGTAAAAGGGGGGTCCCCCTCTTTATTAGACCCAGTAATACACTAAATAGTAATGGATAAAAAAAATTTTTTTTACAAGATTGTACTAAAAACTTTACAGTAAACAGAGTTTTATTGAAGAATGATCTACCAAAAAAAAAATTTTTAAAATTTTAAAAAAATTTAAATTTTTATTTAAGGAGAAACATTGTTTAAGTTTTTAACCAAACTTCAAATCTTAAGTAACAACCACCATTATTCTAATTAGTCATTTTTGAATAAGCAGATTTAATGTGTTACCACAAAGTCGTTTTTTAAAAAAATATCATGGGTGTTTCAAGTTTTTTTTTATTTAAGTGGCTATGAAAGTTTAAAAAAAAAACAATACTCTTTCTATAGGTTTGCCAAAAAATAGGTAAAAATAAGTTAAAACATATTTTTTTTTAAAAATAATAACAATAATAATAATCTTGAATCTTGCTAGTCAAGTTGCCAATAGTACTGATCCACTAATGCAACATTTCTATTCAAGGCAGCGGGCGAGCACAGAGAAATTCGGTCTCAGATTTGCAATAGATCCCAACGACCACCAATCACTTGTAAGACTTAAGTCCAAAGCAGTCAAAAGAGCAGAGCAGCAGATGCTTTTAGAAGATCACATTTTTAAAAAACCGCAACACGAAATATTTTATCGAAACATAGAAAGACTCAATCTATCTCGGGAAAACCCCTTTTTTTTTGGGTTTTTTAAATTTTTTAGCTGGGGAAAAATGAGACCGAGGGTTTCCCCCCCAGCATGCCAGGATGGGGTGATAAATACATTGGTATACCCAAACCAGTTTTTTAAAATTCCTGATAATGTTTTTTCCCGGGGCCCCCCAAGAACCCCCCCAAAATTCTGCACTTTTGTAGTTGCCAAGTACATGCTATAATGGTTTTCCATCGACATAACGATGCGCTTCGGGTCCTTTTATTAAAACCCTCAGACATTGTTACCGCCCTCGATGGGGAAACCGCCGTTTTTTTCCCCCGGGGGTATCGAGGCAGTAGTGGAAAATGACAACTGCCCCATATATTGAAATTATGCATTCCCAACTAGGCATCAAATTTGCGCCAATAAACCTGATATTGTTTGTTCCCCTTGATAAAAAAAAAAATTTATGGGTGATTGAGTTCTCCGCCCAGCGGAAACTAACATCGATATAAAGGAACGGAAGAAACAGGCCCCAAAAATTTTAAACTACTTGGCAAACTTCGAAGGCTCTATCCAGAGTATAACGTGCGATTTTTTTCCCCCGATTGTCGGCTTTTTGGGGGGGATAAAGGAAAATTTTTTTTTGGGGGGGGTTTTTAAGGGGTATTTCCGCATGTCAACATTCACCCAACAACTGGTGATGAAAATGCAAAAAATGTTTTCCCTTTGGGTTCCTTCGTTTACTGAGGAAAATTTAAATTTTGGGGCCCAAAAATCACTGACCGAGGGGGCGGGGGGTGGTCTTCGATAGGGGTGGCCTTTCGCATGACGCATGTCCAAAAAACCCACCTAAAAAAATTCCCTTTCTATATCCTTGGAAAGTGTTCCATAATTTTGATGATTTTTTTTTAAAAGAAAAAAATGTATGTGAGTTAGCCAATAGTAAAATGGTTGTTTTTAAAAATTTTAATAGCTCATAAACCACTTGACATAACTTTCTCAATACTTAGGTGAATTTACATATCAAATATATACCTTTTTGTGGAACGATACCGAAGTGATAATAGGAGGAAAAAAAAGTTAAAACATTTCGGGAATATATACAATCCCGGGGTTTTAAAGGGCCAAAAATTTTATGACTACCGTGCGCCTAGATAATATAAGAACTCTAACCAATTTTAAAAAAAGGGGGATTGGCTTCACTGTCTGGGATCAATAAGGATGATTTTTTTAAAAAAATATAAACAAGACCAATAAAAAAAAAAATAATGGAAATTTTTTTTCTTAAAAAGAAAAAAATTAAAAAATTTTTTTCTATACTTTTTAAAAAAAAGCAAAGGAATATTTGGACTGTTTTTTTAAACCCCTTTTTTAAAACAAAACGCTTAGTGTAAAATTGCTTTATTTTAGTTTGTCAATTAAATGATGATTTATATCTTCGAATTTAGTACTTACACAGAAAGAATCTGGCTCCATGCCTTTTTTATAAACATGACTCACTTGAAAATCCCTCAATGATTAATAATTTTATTTTAAAAATAAAATGTGTATACTACACTTCGTAAAAAATACTGTATATCATTTCAGTATAAAAAAAAACCCCCTATATCTATTTTTTGAATTGACATTTTTATGGTTTTAGATAAAAAAAATTTTTTTATTATATATCACAGGTGTTACAAAAAAATTTCCCCCCCGCGCAGAGCTGCTCTACAGACAATAACAGGAACCACGTATATCAGCTGCTTCCCCCAAAAATTTTTTAGTAAAATTTTGGGGCCCGGGATGATCGCGTTGTTAAATTTAGTAATGGATTTAGCAGTTTGGGGGGGTTTTAAAAAAAAGTCATTGTCAGGTTTTTGTTCAATGATTTTAGTAGGCAAAAACCGTCAAAATCTGACATTTTGTTAAACATTTTTAAACCGTTGTCCCCCTTTTTTAAATTGTTAAAAAAAAACAACGGTTTAGAATGTTTAAAAAATGTCAGATTTTAATAGGTTCCCCCTTTTAAAAAAAAATTTTCCCCGACAATGACGTTTTTTTTAACATTTTAAACTGCTAAGTCCCAAAAAATTTTTGGGGATCCTCCTGGGGCCCCCAAATGTGAAGACCTTTTTTATCCAAAAGATTGGCTGCATTTTTTAAGTGTTCACAGTGTGTTTTCTCACTTTAAAACATTTCGTGGGTGTTCAAACCAAAACATTTAAATTAGAATTTTTCTAAAAAAAGAGCAGCAAATTGGTTTTTTTTTTTTTTTGGGGCCCAAAATTTTTCCCTTTTTTTTTAATTAACTATACACGACAAACAAATTTGATCCCGATTAAAATCCCCAAAAATTTTAAATTTAAAACAATGGGAAAAAAATTTTTTTTCAACGGAACTAGCAAAAAATGAAATAAGATAAAAAAAAATTTGGCTGTGGAGCAAAGGAAAAGGTGGTGTCAATATTAGTCTTTTTGGGGGTTTGAAAAAAAATCATATGATTCAAAATGTATAAAAAACAATTATTTGCTATTAATACTTTTTTTTTTTAAAAAAAAAGATTTTAAAAACAAAAAATTCTAGTAAATAATCTTGGCTTAAAAATAATAAGTTTTGTTTATTATAGGTCTGTTTTTTTATCGTTTAGAGTAGGGCAGAGTAGGTAAATTTTGGGGAAAAATAAAAAAAAATGTAAATAAGTTCAGTTTTTAAATTTTTTTTTAAACGTTATAGACTTATTTTAGAAATTAAAAATGGCTTTATGGGTATGAGAATAAACAAAC
>JAHBCN010016602.1:0-19402 GCA_019359885.1 Listronotus oregonensis
CGGCAATGACACCTTGTTGCCGGTGGAGGTGAAAGATCTCTCCCAACAGGATCATCAGATTTATTAGGAGTCTGGGTGGGAGAAATATAAAAGGGTGGAGCCAAATAGACCGATCGGTCCCGGTGGAAGGGTGTTATACCCACTCACTTTAAACCTACCTACCTACCTTGGTTTTGATTTTTTACATTTTTTTCTATTGTCCGTCTAACAATTAACTTCTTGAAAATATCATTTAATTATAATTATCTTTATTTATATAGCCTATTGCTAATCTGTTCCATTTACAGGGAGAAGGCCATTGTGTTTTTGTTTTTGCTCCCTAATACACGATTAATAGTTAATTCAAATTTACATGGGAATTTAAAATGTTTACTATCAATTGATTCATATAAAATCGCTAATTTTTATCCTTACAGTTAAACCATTGTTGCTTTTTGATAAACAATAACAACATGATTATCTAGAGAAATCTTTATTTGGTTACTTTTCAATTTACATGAGATTTCCTATGTTCCGCCTTAAGATGCAACACCCAGTATGAGACTTTTATTTTTTAAAAATAGGGCCCTTGCATAAATTCATTTTTAATTCTAAAAGTTTTTCTTGAAGGAACACTTTTGCCATAGATTGTTTTAATATGAATTTTTATTACAAAGCTATAAGCATTTTAAATTGAAATGTAAAACAGTTTTATACCAGAGAATTATTGACCATGTAATACAGAAAATAATTCTTGAGGAAATTTTCGGCACAATTATGGCAGTAATTTTCGGAATAAATTCCTGTATGCGTAAAATGGTTCTAGAACAACTTTTTGACGAGCAAAATATTGTAGATTTACTTATTTAAATATGGCTGACTAGTTGTTTAACAAAAATGTTACTTGGCTACTTTGGCCAGTATGAAATTTGAGATTTTCAAGTTTTTTTTTTGACTTGAAGCATTTTTTGGCCAAGTCTATACATTTTTTAGTCCCAATGCAGATCTTTATGTTTTGGGGTCCCTAGATTAAAAAAAGGGTTTCCCATTTCCGTATGTTTGTTCTTGTTGAATTGAGTTATGAATCTAAATTCTGGTATAAGTGTAACACTTATTGTTTTTTACTTTTATCCCTTTAAGAGAAAGATTGATTTTTTATGTGATATTTTATCCGGACCTTTATGGGGTGTAAAAAGAGGGCCAGGAGGTAAAAGGTTGTAAAAAAAGGGTTAGGAGGAAAAAAACAATGTGTTAAGTTATGTACCACTTTTAGGGTTTTTGAGGGTTTTTGTGATCAAGAAGTTTAAAAATCGTATTACTTTTTATTTTTTAAAGCTTTATTTAAAATAAAAAGGAGTTTTAAATATTCTTGATGAGTTCTTAATATTTTTTTCTGTTTAAAATTACAATTAAACTTGGTCCTGTTTAACATCTGAATTTTTAGTTTCATTGAATTTTCATAATTTTGCTTAAATATGTTTTTTTTTTCAGTGAGGAAGTATAACTTTAAAATTTTAAACTTATTAATAATTTATGTCAATTTTAATTAAAGGGATGAGAAGAAAAGTAGTTCGGATGATGACGATGACGAAGACCCAGAAAAGAAAAAACTGCAGTCAAAGCTAGAAGGCGCAATTGTGGTAGAAAAGCCGCACGTTAAATGGAACGATGTGGCAGGTTTGGATGCTGCAAAAGAAGCTCTAAAAGAGGCCGTTATTTTACCTATCAGGTTTCCCCATTTGTTTAGTGGCAAAAGAGTGCCTTGGAAAGGAATTTTGCTTTTTGGGGTAAGAAAGGAAAAAAGAAATTATTAAGTCATTTTAATATTTAAAGTGACTGAATGTTGTCACGTAGGATTGAGTTTCCACTAGAAAGTTTGACATTTTTGACGATAACCTTTTTTAGAACGTTTTGTTGTTAGAGCGCGATTGTAATATTTATAGTCGTTTAAAAAATTGTGTCTCAGCGAAAATATAGAATTACTCATGAAACTTTTATTGCAATGATTTATTACTTATGACGTGGATTATAAAGACAGGGATGCATTAAATTTACTTTTGGCAGTAAAGCCCTGCCCGTAAACGTCGTCCAAAATCAGTTGTGTCAGAAAACATTGATGCTGTGCAAAAACTAATGCGAGACCTTCAAATGACAGTAACACATAAAGTAACATTAGCCATAAGTTCCACCATATAAATGATCATATTGCCTGATCATTTAGCCGAGAAAAAGGTTTGTTCTTGTTGAATCCTACATAATCTGACACAATCTCAAAAAGATACTGGTGTGGATTGGTGCAAAAGATGCTTAAAAACTACAATGGTGGTGCTTTAAAACCCATGTATAAAATTTTAAATGGTGATGAATCATTGATCACTGCGTACAGACTAAACAAACTGGTCTTGTGGCAACGGTGCCTTTTTAGAGGAACGTAGAACGGTCAATTCTGAATAATACACAATCATTTGTTTGCCTGACTTCTCCGGCGAAACAAGGGAAACAAACAAGCATCATTAGATCATTATTGATCAAAACAGTGCCACCTGCAGTGGCCGCGTTCATCAGTTTTCAATTTTTTTTTTTGTTTTATATTCAATTATATCACGTATTTTTTATCGAAGTCTTAAAAATTCAGTAATTTGGCTTATTTTTTGACTAAGCCATTCAGGGTTAAAATAATTAAAATCATGATTTTAATCTATATGTTTTTTTTTTTAAATCATTAATAATTTAAAAAAAGTTTTAAAATTAAAATGTATTTGTTCATACAAAAAATAAAACCCAGACGCATTTTTATGTGGTGTTATTTATTATTTTATTATAATAATCGAAAAGAACAGCTGTTATTAAAAAAATAAAACTTTTAAAAAATTAAAACTAAAAAAACCTTTTTAATATATAAAAATACTTAATTTAAACAAAAAAATATTTAAAAAAACTAGGTGTTTAAATGCTTAAATAGAAATACCAGTTTAGCTACTTTGTCACTGCCAAGTCTGTTTCTTATATTTAAATGTACGAGTCCATAAGTAGAAAACATCCTTTCGATATCAGCAGATGAGGCATATGCACACATACTGGCATTGACTTCTGGGTCTCAGACACTCGAAAACCTTCATAAGCCCACCGAACCAACAATGTACTGTCCAACTACTTGAGCAATCAAGGGTACACCTTAAAACTCTAGTAGGACTGTACACGGGACACTGCAGATTAAAATACCACATGCACAAGATCGGCCTAGCGGAAGACGCCGAGTGCCGCATGTGCATGGAGGGGGACGAATCGGCAGAGCACATACTGTGTTCGTAGCAATGGCACGACTAAGATACGCAATCCTCGGCAATGACAACTTGTCAAAAGTGCTTACAGACTTTAACATAGATAACAACAAACCTTTCCTTACTCTTCCAAGCTTTCACTTAAAGATTATGTTGAAAAAAAAATTATTCCAAGTTTAGACATAATTCCTGCAACCTAAATAATACAAGTAACCATGATTCCCTTAAACAGGTTAACATCAATGTTAGATGTCACAAACATTGATGTTTACATTTCGATATTCAATATATATATATGACATCCTTCTCGACAAACTACGCTATTATAATTTTAACACCAATAGTATATTGCTGCTTAAATCATATCTTGATAATCGTCGTCAAGTAGTGATGGTTAATGGGGTGCCTTCAGCAGAGAGGGTTGTTGACATTGGTGTGCCTCAGGGTTCGGTTTGGACCGGGTCCTGTTTTTGATTTATATTAATGATCTCCCTCTTAATGAGAGTAAGGCAAAAATATACCCTTTTTGCTGATGACACTACCTTATCCATACGAGGAAATGAATAGGATTTTGTCGAGGAGGCTGCTGAGGGTGCTCAGTCGAGGGCAAAGGAGTGGTTTAACGCTAATAAACTTAAACTAAATGAAGATAAGACACAAAAAATTGTATTCTCTTTAAGGGATCTAAGTGTGTAACAACCCAACAGATGTTAAATTCCTTGAGTTTATCTGGATTCCAAGCTTAACTGGAATGTTCATACGAGAGGATGTCTGGAAGGCTGCGGAGCTGCGTCTTTCTGCTGAGGGCTTGGCTGGATGTGGGAGGTGAGACTTTGAGGTCTGGCCTATTTGCTCTGTTTCATTCCGTTATGTCCTACAGCATAGTAGCTGGGGTGGTGCGGCATCTGCGGACCTTATCTTCCGACTGCAAAGGAGAGCTGTGAGGGTAATTTCGGGGATCGGGTATAGGGATGACTGCAGGCCTGCCTTCAAGGCGCTTGCAATTCTAACTCTTCCCTCTGTCTATATTTTAGAAAGTTTAATATATATTAAAAAACGAGAACATATATTTATATCTCATAATAACACACACACATATAAAACCAGACATAGCAGTAATTTAGTACTGCCATACTGTCGTGTAGGTAGGAGCCAAAGGGGGCCAGAATTTGCTGCAGCGAAACTGTTCAATAAGGTCCCTTTAGAAATGAGAAAATTGCCAGTAGAAAAATTCAAGGAAAAAATTAAATTAGTGCTATGTAAATGCGCATTTTATAGTGTTCAAGAATTTTTAAAGTGTAGTAGTAGCGTATTTGTCTTGTAACTGTAAATTTAGCTGTGATGACAAATGTTTCTATAAGCGTAATTAGCCATGATTTTAGAATGTATTGTTCTTTAAACTTAATTTTAGAGATTGTAATTTACTAGACTAGATGTAACCTTATGACCTGTGCAAATACAAATTGTATATTGGCATTAATATCTTATCTTATCTTATCTTATCTAATATCATAAAAAATAAAGGTTTTAAACTAAATTTTTCAAGCGCCAAATAAAATATTAATTATTTGATGATGATGCCTAAAACTAGAAATAACTTGTTTTTACTCCAGTCAATATCCAACAACCATGCTTTTTTCTTTAATGGATTTTATGTGAATTGCACTTCAACTGCAAATCGTCCCGGCATGCGTATCGACACTCGTTCAATTTCGGGGAATTACCGTCCTGGCATAGTACCATATTTTGTATTCTCGCTCCCTCATAATACCTATTCTATCGTCTGGTAACAACAATATTTCTTTAAATATCCTAATTTAGCACCAAAAGCTTTAAAACTGTTAAGCGTACCTCCGTACCAACAGAAAGGCCATTTTCAAAATCCGGTATAACTATGGCTGCGAAATGGAACGAAATAGCTTGTCAGTAAAACGCCTATCTAAGCCTGTTTTCTTACAATCTGCCCCTAAAAAATTCTGGGATTTGAATTAACTTCTTACTTTTTGTTACAAAATTATTAGTTTATGTTTATTATTTCTTTTAGAATACTTTGTTTTAGAGTATTTCTTTTTATTTTTTGTAACAGGATTTATTTATTTCTTATTTTTTAGAACATTTTTATATTTTATTACAAAATAAGTTCAAGTTTTTGGAAAATAAAATAATTTTTGATTTTTTATTTTTTTTTTTAAATAGTAACAATCTTGCAAATTTTAACATTGATGTTTTTCGAACATCGATGTTTGGTGTCGATGTCCCAGCACTACTAACTGACCACCTTGTCATCCAATCGCAGTAGACAAAAACCCTAATATAATTTTTATTAGAATTTTAAATATTGGATAAATACTAAGAAGCACACCCTCCTTGTACCTGTCTTAACCATAGAATTACAAACCCATTTTTTTACCTGTAAACTACGAACTGAGGTAAATATTCACCCCACGGGATTTTTGACTTATGAGTAGTTGCATTATTTCGTTTTTTTAAGTCCAAGAGAATGGTGAAAACCAAATTCAAATTTATCAAGATTTAGTTGGTTAAAAATGGATTGGAATAGCTGTAAGTACTGAAAAACAGTCAAACCTTTATTTAACAAACAAAAATTTATAACTATTTTTCTAAACAACCGATTTTTATATTTTCAACGGGATTTCAAAGAGGACACATAAGCCTTTAGGAAAAATATACCATCATGATGTTTTTCTAAAAAATTCTATTTATTTGGGACTTTGAAAGTTCAAATAAATTGAGACTTTGATTAATGGAAAAATCAAATAAATATCCATAAAATATTGGTTTTTAAGAATCTATTCCTGTTTCTCTCATTGAAAATATCAAAAATAAGAAAAATTTAACGGATATAAAAATATTGAAAAGTACAGTTACGATTTTTCTTATTGTTATTTACTTATTAAAATTTACCTGGGGTAGATATCTACTGCGGTTTGTAGTTCTAGGGTTAATTCCCTCCAATTTACCTGTCATTTTTTTAATCCTTACTTTCGGTCGTCCGGGGGTTACCTGTGTCAAAAGGATTAAATCCCGAATTTACCTGCCTTCGTTTTTAAGGTGACCGAAGCGGAATGGAGAAAATGCTTTCACAAGTGGTTCAAATAGATGCATAAGTGTATAGATCATAAAGAAAAATATTTTGAAAAACAATAGTCATTTTCAGTGAAAAAATTATTTTTTTTATTAGAAAGGTTGTATGCTAATAACTGACAAGAAACTAACTTCATTTTAGCCTCCCGGTACCGGTAAATCGTACTTAGCAAAAGCCGTAGCTACGGAAGCAAACAACTCAACATTCTTCTCAGTCTCCTCTTCGGATCTCGTTTCGAAATGGCTTGGTGAGTCAGAAAAATTAGTAAGAAATCTATTTGAGTTGGCCAGAGCACACAAACCGAGTATTATATTTATTGATGAAGTCGATTCCTTGTGCTCATCCCGATCAGATAATGAATCGGAGAGCGCCAGAAGGATAAAGACGGAGTTTTTGGTTCAAATGCAAGGTGAGTAGTTATTGTAGTGTAGTAGTATTAATATTTTAGTCTAATTTGCCTAATATGGAGCAAACAATGCGTACTTTCCAAACATATGTAGACTTCTTATACAAGCTGATTATTTTTAAAAATTTTAGTGGATACTACAAATGTTAAGCACTGATAACTGCCACTGTAATTTGACAAATAGCTAGGTGCAAGATTTTTTTTTTGTAAATTATAACATTAGCATAAAAATTTCTTTAACTACAAGTGCTTTACAAAGCCAATCAACGCTCACTAAACTTATTGTTTTTTGCCGCACACTCTTAATACCAATGTTTAGGCGATTTAGCAATAACTCGGTTGGATCTACTTTTGTACAGTAAATCCTATTTTTTTAGAAACTCCTTAAATAGAAGTCACATGGATTTAAGTTATATCTTGACTACAACCGAAACCGCTTTAAATAAACGAAAAAAAGCTAAATAAGTGAACAAACACTTCTAAACAAAAAACTATGTAAAGATTTAGATCTCAAATTTACTGCTTAACTTCCAGTCACTATTCTGGCCAGGTCTAGATTTTATTACTACTTTTAATACATACTGGTAAAAGTGAAACGTAATTAAATTTAATTCTGTTGCTACTGAAAATGAATACAAAATCATTTTTAGCAAAACAAACCAATAAAGAAGGTGGGTCGTTTTCGTGTAGATTGTTTTAGATTTTACAGGAAAAAATACAGAAAAAGTGTTTTTTTGTTGAATACGAGAAAAACCCCAAGTATGGCTTTGTTTAGTCCTCGTTTGACCACCCTGTCCCGGGTGTTAAATTTTGGCTTCCCTAATAAACTGTCAGTAAGGTTTATTAAAGAGCACCTTAACTTATACTTGTAGAAGAAAACGTCGTTTTCGGTGAGCAAATTAAAAGTAATAGGTCTGTTATTTGGAAATAGTGTACAGGGTGTCCCAAATTTAAGCCTTATCATTGGGATCTCGGCAACATAAAGATACGAAGTCGGTTAAATGGAGGCAGAGTTGCGCAATTTGATGCTGATCAGAATTCCACCATAATAGTTTAAACATTTCAAATACTTCCGAAGACTTTAGAAAAAAAAAACAAATATTCGCGATTTTATTTTTATTTTTTTATAAGTCTATTTAAATAGATATAACAAAATAAATTTTACATTCTTATTGCTACTTTTTCTGGTTTACAAGACAGTGTTATTAGATTTACACACCACGTTTCGTCTTTGAGCTGCCATCATTAAGTTTATTTTTTTAAATATGGTTCTGAATTTTTTAATGCGGATTTTAAAAGCTTTTAAGTTTCGAAAACCAATGATGTATCACACTTATTCGAAAAAATAATTTTAATGATTTTCTGGTAAGATCGTACCAAAAATCTATTTTCTCTCTCTCTCTCTCTCTCTCTCTCTCTCTCTCTCTCTCGCATCTCATCGCGATTATTCGTTTTTTTTCCAAAAGTCTTCGGAAGTATTCGAAATATTAAAACTATTATGGTGGCATTCTGATCAGCATCAAATTGCGCAACTTTACCTCTATTTAACCGACCTGCTATCTCTTCAGGTCTCTGATATCCCAATGATGAGGCTCTAATTTGGAACACCCTGTAAATTATTTTACACTTTTTTTACGTTCAGCACTTTTATTAAAGATGTATTTTAGGATTAGGTGCGTACAAAAAGTGTAAAATAGTGTAAGCTATTTCTAAATAACAAACGGATCTAATGTTTTAAATTATTCTGTAAACTTGTGATAACTGCTAACCTTTATCTGGTGAGCATTAACAAAAAGAACACCCGCAGTGTCATTTCACAGAACTAATTTTCGGTGTTACTTTCAAATATATAGCTTTTAAAGTTTAAATGTAAATTAACGCCAATGTATTCTTACACGTCTTTAATTTTCCTGTATTTTACATCTGCTGTGTTACTACTGGCAGTTTTTTTTTATCTTTGGACAGCCCACGAAGGCTGAGCCCTAAGTACTAACGTACTGTGAGTGTCAAAAGTGTGGTGAGAGCGAGTTTGTTCACACGGGACTTAAATATTTGGAGACTGGGAGGAGAAGAGAAAACCGCTGCAGGTAACAGATTCTATAGTCTGGACAATCTAGGGATGAAGGAACGAAGAAAGTGGAAAGTTCGGGCCTCTCCAGTTAAACTATAAAAGGATGCATAGTAGTTGCTCTATTTGTTGCTCTGTTTGGAGCTGCCAGAGGAGGAATCAGATTGGCCAACTTCTCTGAGAAGAAGCCGTGAAAATACCTATAGAAAAGTGACAGATCCCCACAGCTTGTTGGTGGGCAAGAGGAGGCAGGGCACTGGATCTTAATTTTTTTAACCATACTTGCTAGGGATGATTAACCCGTATTGGCCTGCTAAGAAAATGAGCGGCAAACATATATGAAACCCCTTGATGTTTTTTTTGTGATTATCATTTATTTTGTCTTTATTTGTTTAGCCCAATGCTTATTTAATCCAATTACGGGTATGACAGAGACTTGGTAAAAAGATCATTTGTAAAACTTGGTGTTTATGTTATTGCTAACTAAAACAGGGTTAATAGTTTTTAAAAATTTACTTCAAAATTTTATCCTTAATTACTATAATGAAAGCATCTTTGATCCTCACGACTATAATTCTTAGTATTCTTACAAACTTTAATTATATTTTTTTCTAAAATCAGTAGTTAAGCCAACAGAAACTGAATAATTCTCTAGAGATTTGTTTATTAGGTAACTATTTTTTAGGTGTTGGCCATGATTCTGAGGGTATCCTAGTATTGGGGGCTACCAACATTCCCTGGGTGTTGGACGCCGCCATTCGACGACGTTTTGAAAAGCGTATTTATATACCTTTACCAGAAGAACACGCCCGTGTGACCATGTTTAAGATTCATTTAGGAAATACACGCACCGAATTAACTGAAGACGATATTAAGGAGTTGGGCAAAAGAACAGAAGGGTGAGCCTTAGTTTAATTTGCTATATTTAATTTTTAGAAAATAATTATCCGTTTCTCCAGTTTTTAACTTTAGTTAAGTTCCAGGTTGTTAACCTACCCTTAACAGACCAAGCCTTATTTATTTATTTTTTTTTATACATTTATTGACACAATACAAAAAACTATACTATATCAATGGGCTATTGACCTAGGTCCTGCTGTCCAGTATTTTATAAAAAACTATTGTTTAATTAAGGTATTTCACTGACGCTTTTAGCTTTATTTCCAGATTGGCTATCTTAATTGTCGGAGAATTATCTATAATATTGTGGTGAAAAATAATAAACTGCGATTTTGTAGGGTTAATCTCCATTGGTAAAACCATGTTAGTGTTTTGTTCATTAAATTTTGCAGGTTATTCATGGTACGTTTTAAGGACTTAGCATGTGCTATCAGTGCAGTATCATTGGCAAATTGTAGCATGTATGTATAGGTTATTCCCTTAATTTGTGCTGTATATATCATAGCAGTATATATTACATAATAATGGCGATAATGGTGATCCTCGGGGGAGCCCTTGTTCTGTTGTGAAAACTCTTTTATGATAAAGTTTAGTTTGGGAGGGCATTTTAGTTGGTGTAACTTATAAAGAAGACCCTTGTGACACACACTATCAAAAGCTTTGTTGGGCGATTTGGACATTGGAAGTCAGTATGGTGGTAGGTTGTTGTGTTAAGCATTTTTCTGTGAATCCAAATTGACATAGTGAAATTTTTAGATCAAGAGCTTTTTCTGTGTTAATTTTTATAATGATTTCGTGATTTTTTCCTAGTACACTCATTAGGAAAAAAATGGTTTTTTAAGCAGTATTCATATATTTTGGCAACCAAGCCTTATTTGGTTTTGGTTGGATATATGAAATAGCAGGCATGTTTTTACTGAAAACCCTTTAGAAAAATATATATATAACAAGAATTGATATATTATGCTCCTTCTCAGAAAGGTCCGGAACATTTCTTAAATAAGCAAAATGTAAAAAAATAAAAACCACATGTCTTTTACATAATCCGCTCCTAACTTCGTAAGCATTAATTGTGGAGAAAAATTGTAAAAAAGTTTTATAATTAAATTTCTTACATTAGTTATAAATAGCATTATGCTTTGAAAAATGGCAATAAACAAAAAAAATGGCAAAAAAAACTAGTTTTTTGTATAATTTCTTTGTACCCTTTAGATTTCTTTAAGGGGTCTACATTTCGCCAAAAAGACCAATGATGAAACATGCCAAATTTCGTTAAAATCGGTTTGATAGTTATTGCACCATAATTTTGCAATCCAATTTTGTTTGAAAAAAAATGAATAATTTTGCAAATTGGGTAGAGTCCAACATATAAAGCTTAGCTACTTGCTACTTAAATATTAAGGTTTCCAACGCTTTTTTAAAAACAAAAATTGAATAATTTGAGCGCCCTCAGCAATTGTCTTAAGTTATTTTTTCTTTATACAAATGGACTATCTCCGCGAATTTTTAATAAAAAGTCGTACTCGAAAAGACGCTTCTTCTGATATGTTCAAGTTGTCAATTGGTTAATTGGTTACCAAGATACAAGCTATTTAAGTTGGCAGACGTATATGGCGAATCTATAAACAGTAGCAAATACAAACTTTGCTCAGGGTTTATAAAAATTATTATTCTATTTTTATTTATACTTTACTAATAAAATAGCCAAATACAATTGTTTATAGCTTTTAACAATGGTGCCCAAATCATCCGATTTTTATTTTCAAAAGGGTGTTTGAAAGCTTAAATTTTTTGTATATTTAAAAAGAACAATTGTGTAAATTCCATATTCTGGACTCTCCCCAATTTGCAAAATTGTCCGAAATTAGATTGCAAAAACTATGAAATCGATTTTAACGAAATTTGAGCTGATGTTTCATCATAGCATGATGTTCTTTCTGGCCATATATTGAGGTCCTTGAAAAAATTTAAAGAATTTTAAAAAATCATCAATCTTTTTTTTTTATTATTGCTATTTTTCCAACAATTTCTGACTAATTTTATCCTGTAAAAAATTAGATTACGAAACCCTTTTTACATTTTTTCTCCATGTTCAATATTTTTAAAGCTATTAATGTAAAAAAAATGCGTTTTCCATTTTGTTATTTAATAAATGTTCCAGACTTGAAAGGGACTATTTTTTAATTCTTGTTATACATTTTTTAAAGAGCAAAAACATGTCTGCCCCCTTGTACATTCAACAACTTCTGTTTTCTGACAGATAAGGCTTAATCTATAACCAAAGGCGCTAAAAACATACCAGTATTTCTTAGCAAAGATCACAGTTTTAAACCATCCTAATGACGTTTTAGATTTCAGTCAAATGAAATATGAATCCGCTACAAAACTATAGAACATATTTACGACGTTTTAGATATTCGGGTGCTGACATAAGTATAGTTGTAAGGGACGCCCTCATGCAGCCTGTGCGAAAGGTTCAAACTGCCACTCACTTTAAGAGGATAAGGGGACCGAGTCCGAAAGATCCCAATCTAATTGTAGATGATTTATTGATTCCTTGCTCGCCCGGTGATCCCGGAGCAATTGAAATGTCTTGGATGGAAGTCGATGGAGATAAGTTAGCTGAACCTCCAGTCACCATGGTAAGTACAAACTGAGTAATTTGTATTACATGTTTTTAAAAATAGCTCTTCTTGAAGATTATAAGTTTGCAATAAAATATCGGGGTCTGTAATAAAAAAAATCGTTGTTGAAGTCATATCTACTACAACAACGTCGTTGTTTCGTATCGGACGTGTTTTTATTTGTCTCGGCATTTATTATCAGTTAGAACGAGCTAAAAAAGACGAATAAATACAAAATTTTTTCCATGGGTGATTCAAGTGATGGGAAACATGGCACGCGAAAAAAAGAAAGTTTTGAGAAAACACAAAGCCAGAAACAAAGAAGTAATTCAATCGGAGCTATAAATACCGGTTTTAACATCGACAGAAAAAGCAAGAGATAAGAACATACCTTGATAAGGAATATAAAGGAAATCAAAACAAGGGCAGTGGCGGCGAACACAATGCATGTAATTTATTCGAAGATAATTACAATGAGGAAGTTTTTAAGCCAAGAAAATCAATTGCAAGATCACCCCAAAAAACTAAAGAAAACTTTAATTTCCCATTATATACACAAGAGGACACAGATAATAGTTTAAAAAGACCACGCTCAGAAAATACACCGGATGCAAACGATTCAAGCAAAAAAAGGCAGTTAACAAGTGAAAGTGATTTAGAAGGAAAGTTTCTGGATTTGTTAGAAACAGAAACAAATAACACGAATATACCCAAAGGGGACAGAATGATAGAGCTTGTCATTCAGTGTATTGAAAAAATAGAAGAAACAACAAAAGTAAATTTACAAGGAAAAATCACGCTTGGAATTAGGGAATCAAATTCCATAAGGCAAGCAACATCGGAAATCCTTAAAACTCTGACAAAAATGGCATATCAAATTGGTTCATTAGAGAAAGAAAATATGGTCTTAAATCAGTCACTGGGAATACATAGCCTAAGTAATAGTGCCCCAGCCAAAAGCTATGCAACAGTAATAGCACAAAAAATAACAACATCGCAACCCGATAATCAAAAATCAACCTCAGTATGGAAAACTCCACCGACTTCAAACAAATTGGAGACGATTATAAGGGTGTCAGAGGTTACTGATCCTAAAATAATTAAAAAAAAATTAAGGGAAGAATTTAGTGGTAAAGATATGGAAGGTGGATTCAAAGTTAAAACCTTTAAAAAACGGTGCTGTAATAATGAGAGCCATTCAAAAGCACAGCAGGAGAAACTGAAACAAGCACTGCAAGGAAAATCAGAAATAATAGTGAAAGACCTACAAAAGACCGAGCCAATGTTTATGGTGACAGGTATAGAAAAGGGATATGATGAAAAAATTTGTAGAAGAATTATTTCGTCAAAATCCAGATGCCCAAAATGCTACTACTACAGAAGACATTGCTAAAGTTCAAGTAGTTACAAGGAAAACGGCAGAAACCCAATGAAGAAAACTGGATCCTGAGAGCCTCACCGAAAATAGTTAAGTGGTTCTTGAAAAGAGGTGTTATTAACTTTTGATTTACAGGCTACTTACTCCAGGAATATCTACCACTAACGATGTGTTTCAAATGCTCGGTTTCGGTCATGTAGCAAAATACTGCCAGAAAAAAGAGTGCTGTCACAGATGTGGAGGAGAACATTCAAAAAGACTGCCTAGAAACTGCCCTGAAATGTCCAAATTGCCCAAATGGGATAAAGAGGTTAATCACACGCCAGAGATAAAAATTGCCAACATATAAGCGTAAATTAGATAGAACAAGGTTAAATGTTAATTATAACATCGATAACCCTTTTTTAGTGTAGATGCAACAAACCAAAGAGTGAAAAAACAAAAGGACAAAAAGTAAGGTAATTCATAAATTTCGTCATAGGAAATTGTACCTATTGAATGATTTTTAAAGATCAGGATTCTAGTCCTTGTACAGAACATTGGAAAACAAAAGACAACTGAAGAATTATAATTGAGGATTTTCTTTAAACTAGCTTTTTGCAGAAAAGAAGAAAACAAACATGGAGGCGTGCAAAAAAGGAAATTGTTAAAACAAAAAGACCAGTTAAATGCGGACGGAGGACACTTTAATGTTGTGGTTGTAATGATTAAATATTTAAGTTGTTATTGTGTCTGGATAACCCAATGGTGATTAAATATTTTTTTGGATAAGTTAGAGAAAATATTTCTTTGAATGATAAAAGTAGTGTAATTATTGGGGGATTTTTCTATTTACTTGTAAGTAATAAAAACACATGTAATTTTTGGTCAATTTTCTCGTTTGATGTTGTGCAGACTATTAAAAAAGCCACGGGATTAACAATTACTAAACTTGATTGATAATATTTTAACTAATTTTAAAGGTAGTTTTAGTTCTATGGTTCTACACCTCAGATCTCTGATCATACAGCACAAAAATTAACAATAAATGTGGAAAAACCAGTTTCAATTCAAGAAAAAAAATTTTTGAGAAAAACATGAAAACATTTAAAACTCAACTAACTCAGTGTTGCTGGGATCAAATATATTCTTTAGAAAAACCTAGTTAATCAACAATGGAATGAATTTATGAAAATCTTTCAATTACATTTTAATACCTGTTTTCCTATGAAAAAGACCTCCCTACACTGCAAAAAAAAAAAAATACTCCCGGCACATCCAAGTCAAGATGAAAAACCAAGTATTTTTATACGCTAAAAAATGTAGATAATCAGTTTAAAGAAATCTATGTAAATAAAAGAAGGAATATGACAACTTACTTGTGAAGTTCAAAAGAAGGGAATTTTCTTATCGTTTAACACATTCGAAAACAAAACAAAAACTGCTTGGTCCATTGTTGGGGAAATTAACAGAAAACCAATCAAAAATAATATTGATGTGGAAGGTGGTGGGAAGACGTGGCAAATCGGTTTAACAATTCTTGTGAATTTATAACTGAATTTTAAAAACCCAAATAATGTTGATTTTAGCTGTAAAATTCTGTACAACTCAGAATAATATCACTTGAATTAGTGACTGTTCTGAGATAATTCAAATAACAAATAAATTTAAAAAGTAAATTAAGTGCGACGGAAATCTCAACTTTTATTAAAGTAGTTATTGAAGTGGTTGCATCCACTGGTGTACAAATAATAATTCTCTTAAATTCGGATTTTTCCCGACCAACTGAAACTTCCTTAGAATACCAATATTTAAAAGGGGGATAACCAAATATTGAAAATTATCACCAGTGAGCCTGCTTCCCTCGTTTTCTAAAATCTTTGAGTTGTTATGTATAACAGAATTATGAAAAGAAAATTAATGGACTTCTTAATGACGCCAACACGGATTTGTTAAGGGCAAATCAACCAAACAACAATGTTTCAGTTCACTGTCCAAATAATGCAGGCGTTGGAGTCTGGAGATACCCTTTGGGGTTATTCCTCTTATCCAAAGCATATGACACACCCAATCATGAAATACTTACAAAAAAACTTAATTTATATGGTTTCGGGAGTGGCGTAAAGTGGGTGATGTCACCTATCAAATAGGCAACAACAGGTGGTCATTGGCAAAGGGAAAAAATCGGGCGTTATCAAAAAAATCTAAATAACTTAGGCATCCCACAGGGAAGTGTAATTGGACCGATGCCTTCATTATTTATTTAACGACTTACTGGAAATACATCAGAAAGACAGTTCAACTAAAATGACGAATTATGCAGAGTTCCAATTTTTTGTTAATGGGCGAACAATGGCAACTGTGGTTGATAAAACTGACAAATTAATGAGGGAGGCAGACAACTGGTTTAAAAAATAAAAATTCTTAATCAAAATAAGACAAATCTTTTAATATTTAAAACTAATAGAACGAGTTGAAAGAACCAACAACAGTTAAAATTAATAATTACGATTATGACATACAAAGATGTACAAAGTTTTTAGGAATAATGTTAGATAGACACTTTGCTGGGATGAACACATAAACTATTTAAAAAATAAACAAAGTTTCATACAGTTTTTAGAGTTTTAAATAAATATTTGGATTTAAAAAAAAAATAATGAAATCATGCAAACTTAATCACATATCAGATATGGTCTTGTATTATAGGGGTAACAACTTGGCGCATACTTATAAGCCGAAAAGAGTGTTGAGAATTATTCTTGGTATGAGGGTTGGAGAATCATGTAGAGGAAAATTTAGAAAAATAGGTTCTTACTGCAACAGCGATTTATATACAAGAATGTTTACTATTTTTATAAGAATAAATCACTGTTTGAAAACAACAAGCCACAAACGGCATATCCAACAAGATCTCTAAATTATACGTTTCCAAATCATAGATTAAATTATGAAAAAGGGACAATACAACTCATTCGATTCTACAACCTCTCCAAATTATTAAAAATAATAAATAATATTAGGAGATTTAAAAAATGTATCTTTTGCTATTAGTAGAAGTAGAGCCATATGATTTAAATGTATCTTGGAAGTGTTGGTAGGTAAGAAATTAAAAAAACAGTCACATTATGTAAATGACACTATTTCATTTTATGTATAACATAATTCTGAAATAAAGATTGTTTATTATTATTATTATTACATAAGTCACCCTGTATATTTATATTTTATGTCAAAAAATGCGCAATTTAAAATTATTATTACGTGTATAGGAAAATTTCATTTTTTTTTGCTTAAGCAAAAAATGAATTTGTTCCATACCTTATGTACAAGGTTATTCATTTTAAAGTAAACAGGGCTTTATTTTTGAACTTCCCTGTACTTTTTTAAAAAACGAATATAGCCGTTTCGTGTATCTTTTTCCGTAGAATTCAATAATTTAATCAGAAAAACATTGGAAGCAAAAACAAAAGAGATACAGCCCGAGTAACGTATTTTTTAAATGGAATACCCCGTATATTTTTATATCAATAGGTAAATTTTCACGGGGTTCTGTGATATGGGGTTGCTGGGTTTTTTCTGCGGTTCTGCGTTTCAAAACTGCATGATACTATAAGGAAGTTTCACCTGAAAAAACCCTGCCACAGGTGCTTTTTGTTAAAGTCGAATTTTAAAATACGTTTATTCTTTTTGGAGTAGTTTTATACTGAGGTTTTCATCAGAAGACGGCTTCAAATTTAACTCTTTATCTGTGGAAAAAAAAGCCAGGGAAACACAACATGATATGTTGCAAATTTCCCGAAATATATCCTTAAAACGATTTTAAAACTGAAGGTCTTATTCAAAAAAAAAAAAAAATGTTACTATTAAAAAGGACTACAATGAGAAACAAACCAAATCAGCTATTCTAAATTATTTTACTTTTTATCCCATGAAGTCAATTACTGACGCAGTTAAGGCTTGAGGTTAGTTGTGGTAGTAGTAACCTATGCGACGGTTCAGAGAACACTGAAATATTTTAAGTATCTTCCATATCACGTTTTTCCAGTGCAGCATTTAACACGTGAACAAAAGGCTTCGCTTTCAATTTGTTTCCCAAATTTTAACCATGACAAGATAACATCCTACCCTGTTTCAAATAATTCTTTGGACGGATGAAGCTACGTTCACTACATCGGGAATGTTTAACCGACGCAATACGCATAGCTGGGCAAGACAAAATCCCAGAAAATTTCAAGAGATTAAATACCATGGGAGGTATTCTCTTCATGTCTGGTATGGTGTGCTTAACAATAGAATTGTCGGGCCAATATTCTATGAGGGATCCTTAACTGAAGAAAGATATCTTAATCTTTTTGAAAACGATATTGAGGACATTTTAGAAGAATTACCTAAAACGTACCCAAGATAATTTGGCAACAAGAAGGAGCGCCGCCCCATGCTGTTCGTCAAGTTGTGCAGTCTCTTAATCGCCGATACAATCAGTGGATTGGACGTTATGGCACTATTAGATGGCCACCTAATAGTCCAGATATTACAATTTTGGATACTTTTCTATGGGGTCACTTGAAGAATGTAGTTTACCAAAATGGGAATACAAACACGGAAAAAATGAGAGAAAAATTGTAATTGAAATTAATCGTCTTAACCAAGAACCTCAAATAATATCGGCGAGCTTAGAAAGGCTAAGGAGGGGTTATAGATTATGTTACGAAAATAACGGGGGTCATATAGAACATTTAAATTATTAGTAATATTATAATTTTTTGTTATTTTTATGTGTTTTTATTACCACCATATTTTACCTCGTATTGTATTTTAATTTTTTCCGTTTATTGTAATTTTGCTGCTTGGTTTATTTATTTATTTATTTAACGGATACACCATTTTTACATTTACTTACACTAGAGTAAAAAATATAAAATTAAAATTAAAATTAAATTTAGCTAATATTTTCTAAACCCCCTTATTAGCCTCCCCCGAATCAGACCTCTCAGCCTACTTCTGAAAGCATTAACAGACAAGCCAAAGAAGTCTAAGTCAGGAAAACTATTTCAGACTTAACATTTTTGGGGCATATTCTGAGCATGTAAAAAGGTTTATAATGCTTGGGGGAAACAACAGGGGGGGGGTTCTTAAAAAAATTTGGTGGTATATAAAAATCAATACCACCCCCAAATGACAGGTGATGTTATGATGTTTTTTTTTTACTTTATAAAGAAAAGTAGCTCAAAATATTTCTGCGACCCCTTTTCCTCGTTATCCCATGATATACCCTTACCTCCTAAAAAAAGCTTTAACAAACCCTCCTGCGCCATTGGAACCTCAAGTATTTTAAAATTTTACCTGGACTAGTTCTAAACGTTTTTTTTTATCTCATAACATGGACTCCAAATTAAGCAACAATATATGCAGAGCGCACATAACATAAATAACAGTTTTTTTTAAAAAACAAATTATTAAACTCATTCGGAAAAATTTTTGTGATCATACCTAACATACAGTTGCTTTTTTTTAAATTTTTGTTTTTTAGTGATCCTTAACGGAGTTCACTATCCCCCACCTCCCCAAAATTTTTACCCCCTTTACCCTCCGTAGTTCAAAAACCCCCAATATTTTTCCAAAATCTCTTACATATCTTTTTTTGACTAAAATTATGTAGGAGCACTTAAAACATTCAG